>JAMKCH010047617.1:0-15964 GCA_023653785.1 Ophioderma brevispina | reverse complement strand
CCATGTCATCGATTGGGGAAAACCCCAAACACAAAAATACTTGATAAAGACTGAAACACGCAAACCAGTAATAAAGAAAAGAAGCAATCTGGATTCGGAGGAGATGGAACAAACTTTCAACCGCGAATTGTATAGGGTCATATTACTGGATCATGCATTACGAGCCACTGCTCATAAAAGAAACTTTGCCTTCTAGGAATGAGCAAACTAGCGGGGACAGGAAAGCAGTGCGAGCCGTCACTTGTGATCTCAAGACGTCGTCAGGATGTTGAAAGTAAAAGGCGAAGTCAACACTCTGCTTTGTCTAGCATAAAATATTTGAAAATCAAATGGTTGTTTGTTGGCTCCGACAGGAATTTTTCACACTTGGCACTAAAACCTAGGTCATTCTGAAACCATGTCACAAGTGCTCGAAAGAAGTAGCCAATATGGACAAATTTGATTTTAGTCATTACTACCTGTACGAACACGTACTGCAACACGTGATGAATGGAGATTCATACCCTTTCACAGCTGTTTGACCCATGCAAGTTGTTTCGTATTTTTAGAATAAATTTACGCAGTGGCAACGCAAATTTTGAAAACTGATATAAGGAAAGGGACATGCAAGAGCTATCAAAAATCAGACAAATCCATCGCGAGAATCTTGCCATAAAGGTATTTAATTTGTATGTTATAGTGCTTCTATAGGCCTATTCTCCAAAAGAAAGGTGGTTTTAACTTGATTTTGAAGAAAAATCATATATGCCCGCAAGGAAATTTTATAAATGTAAAAGGTGTAGCTTAGTTTAAATCAAATAATTTTCAAATATTAAATCAGTCAAAAACTGGTCGCCATTGATATTTTTTCTTTATTCTCTTGCCCAATAAATGGAAAACTTCAAACTGCGTTGTGCTATGAGCCTTAGGTTTTCTTCCTTTTCTGTCATTTTTTTAGTTGCAACAAAAGTAATTTCCTAAGACATTTTCTTTCAAGCTATTCCAGCAATTTCAAATATTTTGACTCTTTTGGGGTGAATAATGTCTTTAATGTCAGCCTCCCTACCTCTATAGAACCGAGAGAAACATACTCCCAGGTACTTACATTTATTTGCGACTTAGCCATATCATAGGCTAGGTTTGCACGATACTCGGTGTATACCTAATGGTTAAAAAAAATGAATTAGAACAATTCCAACATGTTGTATCACGCCATAATCTTAAATTCAATTTCAGCTGTATATATAAGAAATCATTGGTCCATATGTTTGTGTTTTTTTACACTAAATTCTGTTGGTATTTACAGGTTTTTACTCAGTTATTTTTTTTGTTTGCCTTCCTCCCATATTCATAACCTGGCTGTAGTAAAGCAAACAACCACAGTACACAATAATGCCCTGCTCCAGTAGCACAAAAAACAAATTTTCAATTTGCTTTGGAACATAAACAATAAGTTTTGAGCCTCTGAAATTCTGTTAACAGTACAGTTTGTATCCACCAAAATGCTTGGCTGGTACAAGTTCATTTTTATACTTTTTTTTTATTTAAAAATACATTAGTAATGCCAACTTGAAAGAAAGGGACAAAGGAACTGCAAAATAGTTTTTGCAGTTCATGACTCAGGCACTCCCTATATAGAGTGGGTTGCCTTTGTGTTATTAGTCAATCAGAACATGTATGCAAATGAGGAACTTAATATGCATATTTGGTAGATGGAAAGAATGGTTAAACTATGATGCACAAAGATATTGCACGAGCCTGTAAGTTTCAAAACTATTTTGCGAGATGTAAGTCGAGCATAATATTTTTGAAACTCACAGCGAGCCCAATATTTTTTTTGTATCATTCGCAAAAAATTCATCCAATCTTATGATTATTATGTTTTAAGAATCTTTCTGATTAAACACAAATGACCATCCTCTCGTCAAACTTCAATGTAATACTCCTCCAGTGCATTGGCAACCTGCTGTTTGGTGAAAGTTTCGAAATGCGTTGAGAGGTCATCGTGTGATTTCCCCCCCACAAAGTTTCAACAAATAGGTCAATGCATTCTAATCAGAGGGGTGAAGGTTTACCTTTGAGGTTGCAAAGAAATATCCATCCACATAGCTGTTTGACCACCCGTGCAAAATTGCCCTCTTTTTATTTCTAGAACACTTTTAAGCCATCGCGACACATATTTGACCATATTGATATAGGTAGGAAATGCAAGAAGAACTATTATCTCTGCAAAAATCAGACAAATCAATTGTGGGGAATCTTGCCATGATAGAGGGTCGTCGAGTGGGGGGCCAAACTTGCGTACACACACGTATTGCAATCGGAATAACTGCAAATTCATCATAGTGCGCAGTTCACACCGAAGTTCACACTCCATAGAAAACCGTTTTAAACAATTTGGAACTCGCCAGATGGGTTAGGCCTACAAAGGTCAAATTTGTATGTTATAGCGCCCTCTGTATCCCATTATCCACAGAAAAGATGCGGACAAACTAATTATTAGAAAAATCATATTTGCCCCAATTAAAATTTTCTAAATATGTAGTTAGGAAATAAATAATCCAAACAGTTTGTCAAAACTGTGTTGCCGGTAATAATTTTTGTTTAATTCGGGTTTTGTCATAATAATGAGGACTTTCAAAAAGCGGTGTCTTTGGTGAATTGACAACAGAAGACTACAAGTGGTCTTTCCAGTATAGCTGACAGTCCACAAAAGAGAGGAGGTCCTGTGGGATGTGGTCCAAAGTATGCAACACAGTAAAATGTGGGGCATATTGAGTGTGTGCAGTTTGAGCAAATAGAGCTGTGATGCGTTAATTGATCTTACCTCTTCTGTTACAACGACTAAATTGGTAATGAAGCAATGTTTGACCCAGTCCACCAGGACCTCGGCACATAATACTAAGGAAAACATCAGGAATAAGTCCCAAAATGATCTGAAATGAACAAAAAAGTAAGGTTTTATTGGGTGGATTATAATTAAACATGTGTGTCCTTAATGATCATATATGTGGATGCGATCTGGAAAACCCGCGCACATGGTGGGAAATTTATATTTTGAAGTTTTTACTACTTACTGCAGAGTTGTGCAAAATTAAGTTTCCATAAATATTTTTACTTCTTTAAGTCTTGTACACAACATCAAAAGTTACGCCTTAACAATCTGACAAAAATAAAGTACACTATAACAGATTTTAAGCTGTTTTCTTTATTTATTCAAAACTGTCTGTGATGTACATGTGGGCTGGATTTCCAGATGCCATCACATATGCATATACACATTAATTATGTGTTAGGTTTACACAAGTACATTTAAAGCGGCAATGGCACCTTTTCAGAAAATATGGAATGCTTCAATTTGCTCGCACATGATCTCTAGGCCATTGGAAAAATAGAGATATATTGTAAACAATAAACAAAACATAACCAAAAACAGATATCAACGTTTATAAGAGGCTAAAGACGTCCAGGGAATTTGTACGCTAACTTGTTAAGTTTGCTGAACTTTAATCAACAAATGTGTTAATACATGAATATCATAGATTCGTACTCATTGATATTAAAAAACCACAAAAGGTCACAGGGGGACCGGTCAAACAAGGAGCATGCCTTGAAGATTTAAATCTAAGAGTGCGTTCTCTTGTGTTACACACCATTTCCGAGTCGTATGATGCAAGGTCGCCTGCGGCATTAATTATAAAAAATCGTTTGTTTACCCATATGTACGCTGATTTGGCTTAAATTTAATTCAGGTGAGGGCTATGTAAAAAAAGCTTTCAAACCCTGCAAAAAAATATCAATTTTTTGAAAAATCTAGAGAGCGCACTATAATATAATTACAGTGTATACCAATCTTGTACTCATAAATGTGGTAGTCACAGCAAATTCCTTCGCTTTATTCCAGGCTTATTTCCAATTCAGTTCATCAATTGTTTTATTTTCCAAAACTTTAAAAAAACATATACAGTTTCTTCGCCAAACCATATTTAGATGCAAGCATAGTACATAAACACAAAAAACAGATTTTATAATCGATAAAAAATTTGGGGAGGTACGCCTTTCTCAAGAATGTCTAAAGAATCATAAACAAAACAGAGACCGTGATGGCATCAAGAAATGCACCTATCAAGCAAAAAAAAGGCTTGTGGCCGTTATTCTTGAGGGGAGTTTAACTTTAAAGCGGCACTGGCACATTTCAACAAAAATATAAAATTTCAATTTGCTCCAATAATAGTTAAGCCCGGGGTTCTCCAAAGGCGGTCCACGGGACCAAAACCAGCCGCCCAGCCATTGATTTTTGCCCTTGATTGGCCTTTAAAAAGGTAAAGGGAAACATTAAAAATGCCAGGTGTATTTGGCCATCAAGTAGGGAACTTCCAAACATGTTTGGCATTCGCCTGGCCCTTCAGGATATCACAAAACTAAATAAACTGGGAACTGTGCAATTTCCATCTAGAAATTAAAACTGGAGGTGGGCGTGTTGAAAGCATTCAAAAAATCTTCATTGCTCTGTAGCTCAAAAAAAAAATCAGCCTTCATCATATGACTTTTTCGTAATTATTGACGAGGTATGGTCCTAATCTACCAAAAAATCAAGACGCAGAGTTCACTTTGTACACAAGTCTATGGCGAGTTATTTAGTGGTGTGATCCCTACAGATTCATGGATCACGTAATGCCCAAGCCTAGTTGCAGTCACGATAAAACTTAAATGTCTGCCATGTGTTAAACATCACTTTCGTACTCAATCTAGAGATTAATTTGAACCTATTCAGAATTTTGGATATTTTTAGTTTAAATGCTTTTTTCCAATTGAGATCAAACCAGTTTTCGTGAGTGTGCTTCACATTGTTTTGAACTTACGATAGTCAGACTCACTAAATAGTAGAGCACTAGTGCAAAGTCAATATTCGTGATCAAAATTTTGCAGTCTTGCACTGTCGTATGTGCGATGACTGTGTACAGTAATCCAGCTATGATTTTATCAGTAAAATGAAGATCAAATAGCTCCTCGGTATATCAAAATTTAAGTGGTGTCTCGGTTGTATGTGCTTCTTGTTTTGAGGAGTTGTGCTTGATTTGTAATATAAAATACATGAGTCGCGGATACTGACACCACCCGTCAATCATGCATATGGATGATTCTTAATACAAAATGTTAGGATTGGCCTTAATGTGCTGTAATTTTTATTTAAGGCAGCTATTTGTTTTCAAAATCTTAACATCTAAGAAGGTATAGATGATGGGCCATTGGTTTATGTTTATGGCGCCCCCTGTTGGTGTAAGAGAGAAAACTGGCAGCAAAGCACCTATACTTTGCTTGGGGAAATTCTGTTTTTTATGTTGTAACTTTTGTTTCGAATTAAATGAATAATAATTTCTTATCAAAGCATTAATAAGCTAATGCCCCACCAGCTGCATTTTGTGACCAATTTTAGACAGGAAAGGTTCTGCACTATTTATACAGATTTATGTGGTCTGGTGACCAGAAACTACTGTAATATTTTGCATGACAGGGAAACAACAGAGGGCATCCTGAATGTCAACAAGTGACGTCATAGTAACATCAATCTATAGGCCTACCACACATTAGCATGTACATGTAATGTTAATTAAATTTACAACAGTACATGCTCCATGGATATGGTGTGTTGGTTTTGATCTCATTCTTCCACAGATAACAAGTATGGTCCCAAGTTTTGTGCGCTGACCATTTTTTTTACGAAAAATTGTCAAAAGATAGAAAGAATGTGAAAAACAAGCATGCAGACACAGTGGAGGAGTGTGGGAAATGTCGGGTGAAATAATCACAGAAATGTTGTACAGGAATGTGTAATGTTAACCAAAAACCACTAAAATTGTATACTTGGGTGACTTTTTTGCGTTCCATGTTGGAAAAATACCCCAATTTAGGAATTGAGTGGCTTTTTAGGGCTAGCTCTTCAGCTGGAATCCGCCCAATGCATGGGAATGCACCCAATTTAAGTGAATTGGGTGTATTTTAAGTCTCACTCTTCAGCTGAATCCGCTCAATGCATGTGAATACACACAATTTAAGTGAATTGGGTTCCTTTTATGTTCTCTTTTGCTGGAATCCACCCAATGCATGTAATGGTGCTTTTTAGTCATTTTTGATAGTAAGTCACATGAACGTGGGAGCAAATGCTAAGTCAATTTATCTTTCTTAAAATCCACAAAAGCAATTTCAGATTCAAAGAAAGGGACATTTGAATAAAGAGTTCTATTTTGGATCCATTTGTCCTTTCAAATAACAGCTATTTAGCGTCACTTGATTCATATTCCGGCATATCGGCTTCCTCCTAAGTATGACTCGTCGGCTTCGGACATGTGGAGCGAGATCGGAGACGCCAGTAGACCTGACGTTTGTTCATCTGGTGTAGGAACTTTCAAGCAAGGTGAGTTAGTTTTTTTATCAGTTCTTCCCATTTTGAATACAAACAATTTAGAAACTGGTAATCATTTGAAGTAACCAGTGAGAGATAATCTGTGTGGGTTCTTCAATGTGGCAGGCAAGCCGGAAGTTGGTTGTAATGGGTGTGGATCACTAACCCACCATCTTCCATTTGTTTATGTAAATTAGAACTGGTGTCACACTCAGGGGTGAAACCCTTCAATCAAAACCAGTCGTCCGTGCCTGCTGGGCGCAGACATTTTGAATATTTTGCACGGAATAAATTATTAGTTTGGGTGCTTGTATACACACATACGCAATTCGCTACAAACAAGCCGCCACAAATCAGTTGTTTTGGATGTTGGTGTCTATTGGGTGGTTAAATTTTTGTTCTACCCATGGCAGCACAACGAATGAAATGACACGTCAGTGGTCTTGATTTAAATAACCCGCCTCATGATACATCTTTTCACCTAAGCGCGCATTGCATATGAAAAAAGATTATCTGAGCACCATGATCCAGTACAACTATTATACACCTGGCCTACATCTAACACACATACCTTCTTTGATCACTCCGATTATGTGTATATGTATATGCCAAAGCGGCACCCACAGTAATGTGGAAGAACGGAGGCAGCCATTGCTTTCCTATTCTATTGTTGGTACTCTATTTTCTTGGGGTGGTCGCAAACATGCGAGACTGTGTATTTTCTAAGAATTACGTAACGATTTTGCCTCTCTATCTATATAGAACTCGTTTTGGTCCCACTCTCCTCAATAGTCTTGATCACAGACAGATAAAACACTTCTAATTTTGTGAATATTTATACACAGCTTACTCCAGGATTTTTCAGCACATTCTTCCTCCTCACCCCCCCCTCCCCCAATCTTTCATTATAACTGGAAAAAAACATCAACAAGCCAAAAAATCATATCTCTATTTTAATTGACAATGTTTTAAAAAGACAATGATAAATGCATGTAACATTAACAATTTATGAGAAACTTGTCTTCTGACCAAGTTTTCTTTTCCTTCACATAATGTGTTATCTTCATTAGATAGCAAAAATAAGATCACTGCTTTGAACCATGTTTTACTAAACCCATTTTCGGTCTCTATATTTTGTCTACAATGGCTCGTACTGATAACCTTCAATATTAATGAAATAGGTTTCTTCAGAAATTTTTTCCAGTCTCTGTCTCTTAGGATTTCACACCACTAAATACACTAGGTGTAGCAGACGACGTCAGTGGCTGAGACGTGTTGGCGTCCAATAATGGGCCGCTTGCCTACATGAGAGTCTAAATGTTGATTAAGTTGTGTCTTTAATGCAATTTGAAATTTAATCTAATTTTTGGACTAGTAACCAAACCATTGGGTTGGTAAAGATTTGTCGGGTGTGGCATTATTGTATAATTTCCCTGAGGCACTTTTTGGGACTTGCAATCTTCCATCTAGAAAATGAAAACTAGCGGGGGCGTGTTTGAAGCATGCAATCTCGATGCTCTGTGCCTCAACCCCTTCCAAAAATCAGCCTTCATCATATGACTTTTTCTTAATTATTGAAGAGGTATGGTCCTAGTCTGGTCCTTATCTGTCCAAAAAATCCAGTTTTGAAAACCAGTCGCTTTAACAGCCAAGGAGAAAATGGACGTGTGACAGAGGTCCCTTTTGTACACAAGTCTTGGGGAGTTTATTTAGTGGTGTGATTTCCTACTACCGCTATATAATTGAGACCCCTGTTAAGCCCATTGGAATAATACAGAAATCTTTTATGCCTACAAATAACAGACACCAAAACAGAAATAGATATTAATAAGAGGCTGAAGACATCCACGTAATTTCTAAGCTTATTTTTAAGTTTACCGTAACTTAAATAATCAACAAATGTGTCCTATTTCTGAATTAGACTCATATCATTAATATTCAACCAACAAAAGTCACAGACCGGTCAAACTGGGTGCATTCTTTGGAGATCACTCCGGAGGGTGTTTATATATTTATTATTTATCTTACATTTAGCTAAGAATAATCAAAATTGGGACAATCTACAGACATATCAGAAAAAGAATATACAATTAAAATTAAAATTGCCTCAGTTAGCTAGCCAGGAGGAAATCAGGAGCAAGAACCACTGTCATCCAAAGGATGTGATTTCTCCGACTCACTGAGGCAAACACAACACAAGTGATGAAAATACACAATATTGTGAATATTGCCCTGAATTTTCATTTAAAAAACAAGAATCAGACAGCCATTTTCATTTACAAGAAACCCAACATGTCTCCACTAACCCATTAACCACAATCACCAAAAACCCATACCACATGCAACACCAACCCCCCTAACTAACTTAAATAACCCTAAAGGTCCCATTCAACTTCACCCGCACTGCACCTGTAGTGGGCAGCAAAACCTGGACGAAAACCATCTCCAAAAACCAGGGCCCGTTCCCCAAACAAACTCGCGTGCGTATCCTACGTGTATACTAACTCATCGTAGTCCTACATAATAGACCTTTCATACCAGTTACACAGTGCTTTGGACAAAATGGTCAGTCCACTCAGCAGGCATGACAAGTATGCACTTTGTTTTACGACTGAAGTTTCGGGAACGTACCCCAGGACAGCAGCACTCAATGCATTGAACTACGCCGCTACTGCACTAGTCAGAGACTACTCCCACCCTCCCATACGCAATTGCCTGGCAGCACAGCGAGCATGAATGTACCTAACACCCACCCTCACCAAAGCAGACATGTGGGAAATGCAAGGAGAGAAATTGTCAGATGCGACAACCAAATTTTAAAAAATACATTTTAGAAAATAAAATTTCTTAGGAGTCCAGCTCCCCGCTCGTCAAAAGCTTATTTCAATGAATGTTTTTTCAGACGTTTTCTTTAAAAATGTCTTACTATGCTATAAACAATGAAACATCTCTGACTGGCTCAGTGTTTTCTTGTGAAAATGCCATTTCCATTGTTCGGATGAATAAATGCTACAGAGTCATTTTATTATAAAATCATTCTGTTTACCCATAAGGTCACTGATTTGGTCTTAATCCCTTTCAGGTGAGGGCTAATATAAAAACTTTACAACAATATCCCCCAATTGTGACAAATCTTTGAGGGCGAAATGGTGCAGTGTCTCTTGGAACCCTGGTGTTTTAAAAAACATATTCCAAAAGCATGATGTAAAAAAAGGTGACAAACATCCTCATGTATGGGTCATTCCAACCTACCCACAGGGGATTCTCACTATTAGTTTCACGCTTTACCCAAATTATGTTGAAGAAAAAAAGGTCCATCAAGATGACTTAACCCTGGTTGAAACCCAATGTTAAAGTTTAAATTCCTGTGTGTATTAACAGGTTACAAGATGAAAATTGACTAAGTAACATGGCATGGTTATTTATATACCCAATTTAATCTACCACAGCAGTGGTTTAAGTAAAAATTTCAAGGTGAGTTGGGAGAACTGACAACAGACCACAGGGCCCAACAAAAGGACCAGGACTATCCACCGTTCCGTTCTGAGGGTAGTTGCCGTCAGTACAAAAATACTCAATTGCAGGCAAACCTTGTCCTGATCACATGGAAACCCAGAGCACTAAGGTGCCAGTAGCCTATAATATGATGTCATTAAAAAAAAAAAAAAAAAAAAAAAAAAAAAAAAACTTTAATATATTATTATAATTAGAAAATGGCAATTTAATACACAATTTGGTGGTGTTTCTGACTGGGGTAAAAAAAAAAAGATGGCAATTCAGAAAATGATTTTTAAATTGGTCAAATTCTTTATCCCATAATTTATGTTCAACACTCACTTACATTTCAATAGAAACAATGTTCCAAGTGAAAAGGAATAAAATCAAAGGAAATCCATTCTTCATTTTGTCACATGGTATGTTGGAAATGTTAAATACCTTGCAACATATTCCAAACAAGAAGAGCCCTAAAAACAATTTTGGCCAATCTGCCCTAATGAAATTTAGCCTTCATGCCTTAATACACACACACAAAAAAGTTAATTCAAAATCTCTGAGTCGGGCTTTGAATTGGCTTGTTATTTGGGTACCTGAACACTTAACAGTAGGGTATGCATATTCAATGCTCTATACCCGCTATAGCCCCGCTTGAATTTTACTAATCATACATACTTCATTCAGTAATAGTTCTAAGAAGTTCATGTTAATGATGCCAATTGTTTACACATCCTCCCATTGCTTTAAATTTACTAAAATTTTCTCTTTCAAATTAGGCCGAACAACAATTTATTTGTTATTCTTAGTCTTTTTTCCAAGCTAACGTAATAGGTTACTACTTTTTGGTATTAATTGAAATAGTAATCCCATGACTGGAACACTTCAACACATTAATTTCACATTGAATTTGTAGTGGCCCTACCTTTATTACTTTAAAAAATTTATGTCCTTGTGTGTGAGTAGGCATACATATATTTGACTTGTTTGAGACCTGATTTTCACGTATAGCTTTGAGTTAAGCAATTTGCAGTTATAAATATAGCCTACTTGATGTTTTCAAACAATGCATAAGCTACATACCGGGAAAATAATAAACCCCGCACCGATACTTTTTTGATCATGTTAATACAGCTCTCACTGAGAAACATTTTTCCATCCTCTAAAATTGATTGATTCCATAAAAGTCTTATTAATGCTGATGTACTCATTTTATACTATCATTAAATCTTTTGGTTTGTTCCTCGTTAAAATATCTGTTCACCTTGTTATCTTTTAATTTTGTTAACATTCAAAGAGTAACAGCCTGCTTTGCAAATTGTGCTATAGAACTCACCTCACTGAACTAAATTATTTCTGACGTCATTGTCAAACCTTTGTTTGATACTGTGTTGTATTTACCATGACCAAGGGCATCACACCTTTGTTTGGTCACTGTCAACAAAGACTTGTGTGGTTGATAAAGAGTATGTAGAATGGTCAACTTTATACAAAATTATAGTAGGATTTTTTATTCCTGTCAGTTCATTAAGATATAAAAATTGGGCGTGTCGCGATTCGCATTCGTTCTGAGAGGGTGCATTCTTACCCACTATTCAATCGAAATTCAAAGTGACTATGTCGGATCAAGATTAAGGCCATAATTATAAATGTCCCTTTTCTCCAGAAAAAATAATGCAAGGCAATTTTTTTTTTTTTGTCATTATGGCTTGATGGAAGATGAGAATCTCAACTATCAGAATCCTCCCCACTTTGGGTGGGGAGCAATACACACACCACATCCGGAATTTCAATATTACATAATAGTTGTGTGTTTTCCAGTATGATTTCTCTACATCAACAATGCTTGCATGCATTTTTTCCTTCAGTATTTTTTCGTCACTAAGGAATTTATAAAATCTGATACGTTTAAGCTGGTTTACATTTATATATTCGTTCTTTTTCCAGAAATACGTTGAGTCTTTGTCCAATCATGATCTAAATCGCTGAAGTTTTTTTGGTCACATCAAACAACCTACAATATTGATTTAAACGTGGCCTAATCCTCCCCAGATTAAGATGTTCACCCGGCCTGTGAATGTTCATACAACTTTAATCCTTCTTTGGTGTCTCCAAACACATGATCGATAGCGTGTCCTCAGACTGTAACACCATCTATATTCAATTGAATCTGGTATGAGCCTTCACATATTCGATACAAAAAGGGTTCATGTAAAGTGGTTTAAAGCTCTTCTTCTGCTGAACCAAGGGAGCATTTCACAGCTGTTTACGGCCTTTTTTAGGTTTTATCCTCAACACACCTCCCCTCCAGCTAGCTGGAGTTCTCACCGATCGACAATATTCGTTTAAGACAGGAATAAAAATCAGACTATACTAAAATACACATCAATGTAAAGCGACTAATATACAACAACCAATTTAAAAACCATTGAGACACTCAAATTGGGCTAATTTTACCCCACTATAATACCAATACTAGGGTTTAACACTTTTATATCCCATAAAAATATTCAAAAAGCAAAACATTTTCACATTCATGTTCAGTAATATGTGACCAGCTACGGTTAGAGTGTAATCATGCAAGTGCCCAAGAAATAAACAATGGTTGCTTTAACCTTGCTTATAGTAGCAAGTATGTTTTGAACAAAAAAAATACAAATCACATATCATTGCAATGTTCCTATAAAGTTCTGTCTAAACACATGTCAGTATTTAGGGCGTAAGTAAAGAAGTTTCAAAGGAGCACAAAACCTTTCATTTCATGATTAAAAATTTAATAAAGTCTATTGCGTTTGTGTGCAGGAATGGGTGTAAAAAAGTCCAAGTTTTATGTATTAAAAAAAATGGGATTTTTGTGGGCTCACATGCTGGGATCACAACATGAGTTATTGAGGTGGAAATTATAACAAACTGATGCAGTGTGGGATGGACTAAATACACTCTCTGCGTGTTCTAAGGCCACTTATGATTGGGTGAAGTGAGGGAATTTGGGCTGTTCTCAAGATTAACCCAGGTGCAAGGTTAAAGAATCAGCATACTACTGTTATTATAGTGCTCTTTTTTGAACCATAATTCCATGAACATTTGCATTGGTGAATGAGACTTTCATACCTCCGCAACTATCTTCAGGAGCACGGAAGTGTGTAAAGTATCACATGGTAACAAAGGGCACTGGAAACTTAGACCCTGGGGAAGATATTGGTGGAAAACAATAACAATTTACCCTTTCTGGATTCCTTCACCCTTCACCGGTTCCCTTACTCTAGATTTTTTTTACCCCTACTCTATACCATTATTCAGTAATTTTTTCGTTAATTTTCAACAACAAAAAGTTTCTGTGATGTTTGCTGATGAAAAGGTATTCTGACAAAAGTATTGTTCAGCAAATCTCCCACAACTAGAGTCCCAAGAAATATTAAAATGACTTGAAACATAACCCTGCTATTGAAAGCATAAAGTTGAAAATGAAACCAAGTATGGTCAAGTGAAAACCAAACTTGGTTAATACTATAGAGCTAGCCCCTGATTGTCAAATCAAGGACAAATCCACTGTGAGAGTGCAATTGAAGATTGATAACATAACCTGATTTATCTAGCATTATTTACTGCAGTGGTTATCAGACTAGGCTGCAAATGCATTGCCCTCTCTAGGCCAGCATTCAATGCATGGCTTTCATTCATTCAAACTTTCAGCATGTGGCTGGCTACATTGTAGGACAAACAGCAATTCAGTATAATCTTTGCGCTTACCACACAATTCATGCCAAATACAAACAGGCCGAACAAAAATTGCCCAAATGCAACATCATCATGCTCAAATTTTTTCAAAATCCCCTGCAATACCTTTTTCAAAGAATGTCATTACGACTACTTTGTCCTACCCTTCGAGTTTCATTCAAAAGAAAGAATTGGAAAGACATGAAGACTTTTATGAGAGAACATTGGGTTTTCTACTCTAATTAGCTACGTGATGACAATAGCCTATATTAAGCTAAAAAGGCAGGGGCGGCTCCAGACTCGGTAAAGCATGGCGAAAGGAAGAATTATATACTGAGAGTTATCGGAAACAGACATTCTTCCTGCAGAACTCTATGTTGTATCAAGTTGCCATGGTATATTAAATTCGTAGCTTACAATATAGTGTAAAATCGTTATGTGAACCATTTCAATGTGGTTGTTATGATAATCACCGGGCGCAATTTTTGAACCCTCGCTGCTTTCGCCTCCCTTCTTTTTCCGATTCTGTAGCGATTGCCCCTGGAAAGTTTGGCAAAAGGACTGATTTACCAGGAATTCTCTGTCTTTTCTTTGTGAGGGCACTGGGGTCCCCCTCCCAAATGGCTATGCCCTGCAAAAGACACGGGGTTTTTTTTCCTTCCTTTCTCTACATCAACAACTGCTTGCATGCATTTTCCTTCAGTATTTTTCGTCACTAAGGAATATTAGAAAATCTGATACGTTTAAGCTGGTTTACATTTATTCGTCTTGTTTCCAAATAATGTTTGACGTCTTTGTCCAATCAATGTATCTAAATAACTGAAGTTTTGGTCACTCATAACAAACTACAATATTTATACGTGGCCTAATCCTCCTCAATTAAAGATGTTCACCCGGCACCCGGCCTTGACTGTTCATGACACTTTGTAATCCCTTCTTTTGGTTGTCTCGCAAACAAAGGAATTGATAAAGCGTGTCTCAGACTGTAACACAATCTATTCAACTTGAATCTGGTATGAAGCCTTCACATATTCGATACAAAAAGGTTCATGTAAATTGGGTTTAAAGCATCTGATTCTGCTGAACAAAGTTGAAGCATATTCAGCTGTTAATTTTACGGGCCTTTTTAGTTTTTTTAGTAATCCCACATCCCCTCCAGCTGAGTTCGTACCATCGACAATATGGGTTTACTGACAGGAATAAAAAATCAGACTATACTAAAATACACTCAATTTAACATGACTAATACACAACCGATTTCACAACAATTGACAACTTCAATGGGCCAATTTTAACCCCACTTATAATACCAGAGACTAGGTTTAAAAAAACACTTTTTATCCCATAAAAATATTCAAAAAGCAAAACATTGTTCACATTCAGTAATATGTGACCAGCTACATGTGAGTATGTAATCATGCAACTGCCCAAGAAATAACAATGTTCATTTAACCTTGCTTCATAGTAGCAGAGGATGTTTTGAACTAATCACATAATACATTGCAATGTGCCTATAAAGTTCTGTACTAAACACATGTCAGTAATTTAGGGCAGTGTAAAGAAGTTTAAGGAGCACAAAACCTTTCATGATTAAAAAATTATAAAGTAGCTAGTGCTATTGGTGTGCAGGAATGGGTGTAAAAGGCCCAAGTTTTATGTATTAAAAATGTGATTTTTGTGGGTTCATGCCGGGATCAACATGAGATTAATGAGTGAAATGTTGAAAAATGATGCATTATGGGATGGACTAAATACACCCTCTCTGTGTGTTCTAAGGCCACCTATCATGATTGGTTGAAGTGAGGGAATTTGGGCTGTTTCAAGTTAGCACAGTGCAAGGTTAAAGATCAGGCATATTACTGTTATTATAGTGCTCTTTTGAACCATATGCATGAACATTGCATGGTGAATGAGACTTGCATAACTCAGCACTATCTTCAGGAGCAACTGGGAATGTGTGTAAAGTACACATGGTACAAGGGGTCACATGAACTTTAACAGCTGGGGATGATATGTGTGGTAAAACATAACAAATTTACCCTTCTGCGGAAAAAGGCTAAGGCCTGATCATAGTTTTTTGTGACAAATACTATATACCCAGTATTCAGTATTTGTTATATACTGTTGCAACAACAATATGGTTCTGGTAGTGTTGTGAGGAAAAGGATCTACAAAGTAGGTTCCAAATAATAACTCCCACAACTAGAGTCCCAAGAAGATGAAAATGACTTGAAACATATAACCACTGCTAATTGAAAGCATAGAAGTTGAAATGAAACCAAGTATGGTCAAGTGAAAACCAAAATTGTATATTACTATAGAGCTAGCCCCTGATTGTCAAATCAAGGACAATCCCAACTGTGAGAGTGCTAA
>JAMKCH010047616.1:0-11595 GCA_023653785.1 Ophioderma brevispina | reverse complement strand
CCCTTCATCCCTCCTCTTATTCAACTTTTCTTGACTCTTTGCCCTATATCTTTTCGGAGAGAAGAATGTGTGGTTATCGTGTCGAATGCCTTCGAGATGGGGGTCTCAAAAATAAAATCAAGGGTATGTCTTTTGTGATCTAAAATGGGTAACAATGTTGTTATATGGTTCCATAATACTGAAGAGCGTTTTGAAAGAAAACCCAAACTGGAAAGTCATGAAACAACTCAAATCTTGAAATGAAAACCGTAAGAGCTTTTTCTTATAAACCAGGCTTTCAAGAATTTTAGAACAAAAAAATTGAGTATCAAGGCTGGTACTCAAGTCCCAGATATAACTCCACGGGTTGTTTGATTCTTTTCCACAGCATTGAAAACGTTATCAATTAACTCAATGATTGCCATACCGCTGGAGTGTGTGTCATCATATCCGAATTGTTTGTCATTTGAAATAAACAAACATTTAAAAATAATAAAATTTAAGTTTTTTATTATTTTGAAAAATTCTCTTCAAGCATGTTTCTTAAGATCGTTTCGATACCGTCCCTGCTGAGATTGGAACAGATTAAATCATTTTTGCAAGCGGATGGGGAAATTGGTTTATGTCAATCAGTAGCCGAGGCTTTATTTTGGTCCATTTTCTGGTAATCGTTAACATTATCTCATTTTCCGTAATTGGTGACAAGGAAATATGTTATTATGAAGAGGATCCTTTAAATACTCATGGCAATTGTGTACCGTTAGTTTCATGTTAGCGGAAGTTTTTAACAACATATATAAAAAAAATGATGAAATTCATCCAATTTTTTGAGATCTGTTTCAATTTACCAGTGTTGTCCAATAATCAGATTGTATGTGGTTTGCTTTGCGTCCAAGAATGCTAGTTATAGTTTTCCAAAGTTGTTTCATTATTATTGACGGTGGTTTGATTGTTTTCAAATTATCAGCAGTGGGGCTACATGGAAGCAGATCAAGATACTACCTGTGGGTGGGAACAGCACCGCAAGGACATGGAAACATCTGTGGTCTGCTCACCGATGGAGCAAAAATACACAGATTCCCTGGGCTACGTCATATTTAAGAACAACTTGTTTGGACACGACACGTGGGATGTCAAATACCATAAAGCGGCACTGGCACATTTTAAAAAAAATGTATAAAATTTGCTTCAAAGTTTGTTCGCAAATGATAGTCTAAGCCATTGGAAGAATAGAGAATATTTACACATAAAAATTAACCTCCCCAAAACAAATAGGGAACATTAAGAAGAGGCTAAGACATCCAGGTTAAATTTGTAGGCTAACTTTTATGTTTGCCGTAACTTTAATCAACATAATTCAGAACTCGTGACTCATTGAATATTAAAACCACAAAAGGTCACAGACAAGGTCAACAAGGTGCATACCGTGAAAACCAACTATAGTGTATGTTTCTTGTGTCACATGCCATTTCCGCGTCATCGTTCTGTTTACCCATAAGCGCGCTGATTTTTTTTTTTTGGCGTAATAATTTCAGTGAAGGCTTAATTGTAATATATAAAAGCTTTACAACAATGCCAAAAAAACTATTCAATTTTGAAATATCTAGACGGCGCACTATTTTTTTAAATGTGCCAATTATTGTTCAGAATTAAAAGAAGAGTTGCAGTTCAACAATGATATGTCCTCATAGCCGAAGACTAAAAAAACACGATAGGCGGCAGTGTCAAAGTTCCACAATATAAATCCATCCGACCGACCAGACCTTAACATTCTAAAAAAACTTTTTTTGACCTGTATCAAAAATATAGCACTACAGGAATTCCATTTTTCTCTGGCATAATGAATTAGGCACTTTCCCTGTTAGGAAATCAGGGGCGGATTTAAGAGGTCCAGAAGTGTCGACAGCTGCTGACAGGGCCCCACCCAAATAGGACACCTTAAAGATTGCTTCAGGCCCTCAGACACTCCCCTAGTCACACTATAGTGTGACATTGCGTCACTTCGAGGCACCAAAAGGGGCGGGAAAAGGGGCTGTCGTGGCTCTCAGGCGTAGGTTTACAATCAGGACTGTATAAAACAGGCTTTAATCCACGAGCTACTGTAACAAGTTATTAAATCATTGAATCTGCTTTTTGGTTAGATCGACGCGTGGTCGTTAGAAAAGTCTAAGGAGAGGAGCATGAAAGAAGGCGAAGGTAGGAAAGCCCCCCTCCCACCCTTTCCCTTCTCTTTTCTTCCAAGCCTCACATTTTCTCTCCTTTTGACCGATCGATTAGCCACAGTTGCCAAAATGTGAATTCCACCACATCTTTCCTCTTTTGAAGAAAGAGATTAAAGCAATATCTTTTGTGCACTATGTTTTAGGAATGAATTGGCAATAAGTATTCCAAAAATAAATAAATAGGTGCATTGAGTTCCCGAATAATGCCAAACGATATGACGCAATTTTTTTTTCTTGCCCTAATGTTTCTTGCACCAACAAATGGTGCACACTTCCAAAAATCTGGCTTCATATGTTTCATAATCATGCTTGTAGCTTGATTTGTTAAAGAGTTCTTTCTCTGTTCTTTGAATCAGCATGAATGATCATTGATCAATGTAAATACAATGTCATGAATCAGATTTTTAGATTTAAGCTTTCAATCCAAATACAACATGCGACCACAGGGGTGTTCGGTGCCCTCTTGCTTTGGTTCAACACAGGAAGCTGAATTTCAAAAATCCAAATCAACTAAATCATGTCCTTTTCCTCCTTCCTTCTGCAATCAAGGCGATTTCATGTTTGTATGTGAATATTTGTTCTTGTACTGCGTGTAGGTTGGCCTGCTGTTGCAAAAGAATAGAAAAATAAATTTCGCAACTTGCTAACACAAACATATTTACATTTCTCTGCTTATATAGGCTGTTGTCACACTAATTGTGTGAGCAATTTTCAAGTTCAAGTTCAGATTTTTTAAAGAGTTTAAATGAAAAAAGTGTCCATTTCTAGTTCATAAAAAGCAGAGAAATTTTGGACTACGTTGGGGCTGTGTGAAAAATGTACGTATGTAAATTCACTGCTGGTAATCCTGGAGGATACTTTGGAGGTTTCACCATTCGGCTCTCCCGGTTGTAAGTAGGTCTGGCAACGTTTCTGCGTTGACTCCTTGCTGACTTGTGCTGTCTGGTCTGGTTGTTTCACTTGTTGTAGCGTGTCATCTGGTTCAAAGTCATCCTCACAAGGTTGCAAATGTTCTGTATATGCTCTTTTCAATATCGTTTTTCTGTTTCTTCTGATGTTTTCCCCCCTGCCATTTCTCCACTTCACTACGTAGATCGTAGGGTAGTTTCTTGACAATTATACTTCTGTTTGACCAAGTCTTGTTCTTGAAGTCATAAATTACCACGGAATAACAGTTGTAATGGTTTCATGTCCTTTGGCTGTCTTGTTTGTAATGTCTGCTTGCTTCTGCTTTTGTTGCTTGATCTTTCTGGAGACTCCTTTTTCCACTCTTGGTTTTAATTGTTTGTGAGTGGTTGGTATACGTAGGCGTGTTTTTGTTCCGCCTACTCATAAGTTTCTGAACTGGGCTAGATCCATCTGCCCTGGAGTATTTCCAGTCCAGCATTGAGAGAGATGGCTCCTTGTCATCAGCTTTGCTTGTCTTTGAGTGTCTTTTGGCTGATTTTTCTGACTGCATTGTCAGCCTTGCCATTGCTCTGAGGGTATCCAGTGATGATGTGATATGTTCAAACTTCCATCGCCTGGAGAAGTCTGGCACACTGCTCGCTGCTTCAACTGTGTGGCCAGTGCAAACAATTACGCAGTCAGGGATACCATGTCTCGCAAATTGTGCTTTGACGTTTGTAGATAACTTCTCTGACCTCATTCTGGTTAGGTAGTCAATCTCCCAGTAGTTGGAGAAATAATCCACTGTTATCAAGTAGTTGCGATCATCCAGTGAAAATATCCATTCCCACCTTGGACCAAGGTCTGCTTGGTACCTCATGAGACTGTAGTGTCTCTTTCCTGCTGATTGTCAGAGTATAATCTGCAAATGTCACACTTTTCTATGTCATCTTCAGTTGTGTCGGTCAGGCCAGGCCAATACTGCTATCCCGTGCCCTCTTGATGCTTGCCTGAATGCCTTGGTGTGAAGCATGGCTCTTCTTCAGTCATTCTTTGACGAACTGCTGACGTATGACGCGGCGTTCTCCCTTGTAAATAAGGTTGTCCTTGCACAGATAGTCATCACGGAGATGCCGGTAGACTCTCAGCTGGTCAGGAACTCTCAGCTTGTCTTGTGGCCATCCTTCTACGATGATTCTCTCTAGTCTTTGCATATTGTTATCTTCTCTGGTTGCTGTTTTCACAATGCATCAGGTTTTCTTCCAAGTCTTCTTCAGCAATCATGTTCACTGCGTCAACTTCGAGCTGAAGGTTACGGTTCGCTTCCATATGGAGGTAAGCTCGACTCAAGGTATCCTGTCCATACACATCTTGGATCCTGGTGTATAGTAGATCTCATAGTCCTCTGCTGCCATATTCACAAGCATACGTTGTAGACGCTGGGTCTTATTGCATTGGTTTCTTCTGTATTATCTCAAAGTTGTGGTACTCTGGATCTACCTTTCGCGACCATACGTATACTGGTGGACTTCTCTCTAAGCCAAGATGCTGCATAAGCTCCTTTTCAATTGAAGCGTATCTAGTCTCTGAATCACGAAGTGCCGTGCGGCTTACGCACTGGTTGACATTCTTGCAATAAGCAGCGCCTTAGCCAGTCTCTGAAGCATCAACTTGCAGGGTTACTTCTTTGTCATTGTCAAAGTATGCTAGGACAGGGTGGTTGTCCCAGCTTTCTTGATCTGTTCTAGAGCTTTGTTCTGATGCTCAGTCCACTCCCACACTGTACCGTCTACGTACGCATGTCCAGCGTGCACCAAGGTTCACTCGATTTGGTAAAGACCTTACTGAAATAGTTTCACTAAGCCCATCAGCTTTGTGCACCTTCTATCTTAAGGTCGAGGCATTTCAGCAACTGCCCTAATTTTCTCAGATCTGTGGTTTTAATCCTCCCTGTAGATCACGTGACCAATGAACGGTACTTCCTTCAGTCCTAATTTGGCTTTGTCTTTGTTGATCTTCACACCGCAACTTCTTTGCATCGTTTCATCAGTTGTCTTAGGTTTTCATGTGAATTTCTTCACTGCTGCCCCTGTGGTTTCACCCACTCCAAGACCAACATGTCATCTGCTATGGTCTTGACACCTTTCAGTCTCTATGTCTACTTCAGCATACTCTTCAGGACTGCTGCTCAATCCGTACGGAAGACGTTTCCCACCGATTCTGGCCAAAGGTGTGTTTAAGAAGTAACTTTGAACTGATGTCATCCAACCTACTTGCCAGAAAGCGTTCATGCACTAACACACTAAGACCTTAGCTTGCGTCAATCTGGTATCAAGTCTTCAATTGTTTTGCTTGGGTAAGTGGCTTCTCTTCACAGCTTTGTTTAAATCCTTGGGATCTATGCAAATTCTCAGCTTTCATATGTTTCTTTGTTACTACCATGCGGATCCCCATCTGTAGGTTCAGTCTGTTTGGCTAAATTCCTTGGATTCAAGTTCATCTAATTCAGTCTCAGCTGACTTTGATTGCCACCGGTAACTCGTCCTCGCTGCATGAATAACAGGTTTGACTGTCTCATCGAGATCAATATGATACTTGCCAGGTAGTTTTTCCAGTACCTTGAAATACTTCAGGAAACTCTGCTCGCAACTGTTGTATTGTCAAAAGGCTGTTTTCTTCATCTGCTTTCTGTACATGTTCTATATTGTCACTTTAACTTTTAACCCATCGCTTCCGAAGCACTTCGTCCCAAGATTGGTACTACTTATCTGACTGTACAACTTCACACTCCACAAGATACTTCTCTGGTTCTTGGGGTTCCGTCTCTTGAGTTTTGCTTTGCCAATGGGTTTCACCACACTACATCCTACATTTCAGTACGGTGTTGGTTTTGCTTCAGGGTGTACTTGATATCTTTCAAGTGTTCTTTGCTGACAACATTACAAGATGCTCCAGTATCAATTTCAAATTGAACTTCTTTCTTCTTCTCTACTATCATTGTGGCCTTGATGCTCTTCTGTAGCTTGTTTACCTCACAGTTACTTTCTTCACTCTTCATATTCAGGGGATGAATCATCAGTAGATGCATTCTCTTGATCTACTTCTTGACCGATTTCGTCTAAAACAAACACTTCGAGTGAATGTTTCCGACACTTACTGCAGGTTTTTCCATACGCTGGGCCTGATGATTTACCTGGTTTGTGTACTTTCCCACAGAATATCAATCGTTCTTGTGTTTGTTGATAACGCTGCTTTGGTTTCCAGTATTGCTGCTTACTAGGGTTCTTCGTTGGATTGTTCTCCTATTTCGTCATGTGAGTGCAGTGGTTTGCTCCCTCCACTGGCCCATAGATTTCATTGCTTCGTTGTCGATTCCACTTATCTCAGCTCATCGATCACTATCTTCAGTGTGGGCTCCGTTGTTTTCTAAACCGTCTAGCAGTGGCACTGTATCTCTGCACCTCAGTCACAAGGAATCCCTTATCATATTATCCTCTTCAGCGAACTTGCATGTGAGTGTCAGGTGTCGTAACCTATCCAAAAACTGTTCGATGGTCTCATGCTGCTTCTGCGCTGCTGAAATGGAAATCGTTTCGTTCATAAAGGACATTGTGCTTAACAATAAAGTTGTCATCTAGGCTTGATATCTCTTTTATATCGCATCTTTCCTCTGACAACTTTTAACCCTGAAGAATTTTTATTACAATCAAGTCCATCAGTGTATTGCCGGTTGCAATTGTACTTTGTTTGCTTTTTTGCCAGATCGGTTGCCAATTGCATAGTCTTCAAAGATTCTTTGAGATCTTCCAATGCTATTATGTGTTTCCCTTTACAGTCCATCGGCGATGGGGCAGGAAGCTGGTAATGGGCAGCCATGTGGCTAAATTTATTTGCAGAAATTTCTGTAACACACAGTTTCTGCAGTGTAAATTTCTTCAATTGTCACAACCAACAATTTTTTTTCACACTGCCGCTTGACTATTACGGCCGATTCCACCTAAAAGCCACTCCTACTATAAGTTATGTGGGAACGGCTTCACGCATGTTGACTATTCGCAGCATGTATGAAGAAAGCGCCACGTCGTATTCCGACGTTCGTGTGACGTTTCTGAAAAATGTCCCCGCCGAAATTCAACCCGGAAGTGGATAACTTTGCAAATAAATTCATGGCAATTTCTAGTTCTAACATGCGTAAATCGGGATTGCTGCTTTAGATTTCAGCTTGAAATAGTTCTGACAGTTTATCTTTACTGCTTTCAGTTCAGTTTGGAATTAGCATTATTATTCAATGATTTTCTCAACATTGCCGCTCACTCGTGTGTCGAATTCTGCAGGTCATGACACGCTGCGATAATTCACCGCCACTGGTCTAACTTTGCGGCTGTTCTTGTAACCGGGCCGGGGATGATCCGGACCCTGCTGTGGCTAACTTGTAGTAGTGCTACCACATCTGACCATCATGTCGTGGCTCTCGGCGATGGTTTATCTCTCAGGACGGTAATAAAACAGGCTTTAATCCACGAGTACGAACAAGTTATTTAATCTGAATGCTTATTGGTAGACGACGAGTTGTCGTTAGAATCTAATTGATTTAGATCACGAATGAGGTTGCCAGATCGATTAGCCACAGTTGCAAAATGTGACTTCCACCACAGGGGCCCCACCTTTAAGCGACTGACAGGGCCCTTTTACTTTAAATTTCGCCGCTTAGTGCTAGGAATCTTTTCCCTAGTTACACACCGAGATAAGTATTATTGTAATCACCAAATGACGATACTATAACAACAATATCAAATATCAATAATTTAGATGTTTCAGGTAATAGGCCCTCAGGTTTTTGTCTCATGAAGAAATTCAAATCACATCAATGGCTTTGAAATTATTGTTGTTTCTGCATACTGACCTACTTTGCAGTCTATTCGGATCGAATGTTAAAACATCCACTGCCGGGGTGGCGAAAGCATTGGTCCACCAAGATCATAGTCCACCGATAACGGTGAAGAATAAGGGCACTCGATTCACTTGATTCTTCACGCAAACATTTGAGTTTCACGCTTTATTATGTTGTCATCTATGGAGCCCGGACTTATGGCTCCGGGCGGCCCGATCTCCTTTTACACCGGCATAATGGTGGTCCAAAGCTTTATACAACATGTTTAAGCTAAACTTCGACCTGCCTTTCTTAAAAAACAACCCCGGAAGTTTAATTGAAGAACAGCTCTTCGAATTTTCACTCCTTTCGTTATTGAAAACGAAATCAAAATACTATAAAGTTTGATAAACCGTTGGCACATCTTTAAATACGTTTCAAACCTTGTAAGTGGTGCATAGTTGATACAGACCGTACATTGATTTCTATAAGTTGTACTTTTGTATTCTAATGATACAAGACGGGCTTTAAATTTTAACATAAAATTTCATAACTGGGACGTAACTGTGCATATCAGATGTAGATGTGATTATAGTCCGCCTAACTGATGGCACACAACAGTCAAAAATAGGACACTCGATGCAGTCCAATCTTAATGCAAATATTTAGTTTCAGCTTTATTCCGTGGATCGATCTGGCTCCCGGCGGACTCTTATCTTGCTTTCACACTGGTACCCTTACGATATAAAATGGAGGAAAATATAATAGGTCTTATTTTGTTCTTCTTGAATTGGGGAGACTCTATTAGCATCACTTTGCAAAAATACGGTCGAGAAGATAAAAGGGTGATCCAGAGATTTCGAAATATTTTTTTTGTGTATTAAGTAAAAAAATAGTCAACTAGAAATTAAAGATATCACCTAACAAAATGCTAAATTACAAAGTGAGAATAAATAGGATTCTTCGTTTTGAGGCAATAAGCTTTATGTACAGTATTTACGTGCCATAGGATACTGTCACTCACTCACTAATCCCTCACTCACTCACTCACTCACTCTACCTCACCACTCACTCCAATCACTCACTCACTCACTCACCAACTCAGGACCATCCTCGTCATGGGGTGGGTCGCAACGTAGATATCTCCAGTGGTTCATTCTGTGCGGTCTGGGTGGCTGTGATGTGTCAGTTCCTGTCCAGGCTCGGATGTTAGATCCACGAAGTCCGTGGACGGCCTCTCCCTCGGGTGCCTTGGTCTTGCCTTGTAAGATTGTTAAGGCTAGTTTCCCTGCACTGCCTAGCAACATGACCAAAATATGGAAGTTTACGCTTTGATTAGTGTCAAAAGTCTTCTTTGCTGAATCCGTGTTCCGAACCCAAGTAAGTGGACTCACCTCCCCACTGTGTGACTCGCAAGATACGACGGTAACACCATAATTCAAAGGATGTGATCTTTTGCTATGTCTGCCTTTTAGAGTGTCCAGGCATTCACACCCTATGTGGCAATGGGGAAGATTAGAGCATTGGAGTAGTCTGGATTTTACATGGGACTGAAAATGGACCTGTTTTTAAGGATGGCTGGTCTGAGTGAATTACTTCTTGACAAGGCTAGACGTTCCTGATGTCTTTGGATGGGCATTCTTGTTTGCAAGGTCCCCCAGGAAGGAAATTCTGATACTTGCTCCAACGGTTCACCATTGAGCTGCATGTTTACTGTTGTTTGTGTCTTAGAACACACAGGGATTTTGGTCTTTTTGACGTTAATGTGCAGGTGATAATCTTAACTTTCATTGGCAACATTAGGGAGCAGCATAAAGGGATATCATCTCATTGTCCGGAGATACTGAAGTAACAAAAATTTCCAGCTTCCAAAAGGGGAGAAAAAAGCGGGCGAGAGGGAGGGAGGATAGGAAGCTCCCTTCCTCACCTTCTCGATTTGGTTCACAGTGCTTAGTATTATGGACGAGATTATGTATTAGCATAAAACAGGCCGTTTGTTTGGAAATTTGGGGTGCCCCGTCGAGAAAATCGATTTGGGTCGCCTTTAACGACATCAATGATTATACCACTGCTGACTTCAAGACTTTGTTCAGAGGGAAGAAAATCAGTATTAAATGTTTTGAACGGAGGGATTCTATTCCACTACCTGAAATAAAAATACAAATACAATTTCAAAAGTTGTTTTGTCAATTCACACTCAATAAAATCTATATAATAGAGGGCAGTTGACGACATTCCAAACATCTAAGCTGACTTTGCAGATACCGTGCGATCTGCAAGACAATCCAATGCCGCATTGTCATAATCGATCTCAGTAGATGTTAACAACACCTTCTCCAATCCTGGAATACTGTTCTTTTGCCTGCCAACTCCTTCCTTGCTAAAGATCTCAAGCTTTGATGATGAATTTCAAACTGTTCGCTCTGCTACTTGAATAGGCACTAGTAACTAAATCAACAACTCCTTTAATTCACTCACCCCCCCCCCCCCCCCCCCACCCCCACATTTTTAGCTCCTCGATGGTATTTGGCCTTTGTTATAAAATATGCCCAATTCTATGTTGACGTCTCTAGGCGTCCAAAGGTACAGGTATACCTTCAAAACACTAATAAACGCGCCTTTCACAAATGATATGAATTTTATATAAATAAACAGATTTTAATATTGTAATTGGTTCAAGAATTTGTATGTCCAAAACAACTTTACATAAAATTACCACTCAATATTTAAGATTACAAGTATACTTAATTGTAAACAAGAATGTCCATTTATATCACAAGAAGTGTTGCAGTTCAACGATGAATGTCTCACAGCGAAGGACTCCAAAATGACAGAATGCAAAGTCAACAATTATAAAATCCTCAGGTAATATTCCATTGGAATTCTTCTCAGTCCTGAAGGTAACTTTTGTCCAGCAGTTAAAGATGACCAGGGTACTAAGTCCCTCGACGACAATATTCCACAGTAGATCGTACCCAAAGATAATCACCAACGATTTCTATCTGTCCACAATTGGAATCCTATTTTGATTCCGAGAACTTTCGGTTCAAAAACGACAGTAGAATAATACAGCACTCTGCTCACATGGAATTTAAAATATAATAATCCTGGCACTGTGTGGAGCAGAATCTACCATTATTGTAGAAAAAAAATGCTTAAACATACTGTAAGATGAGTTGCAAAGGCGACCGCGAGACTTAGCTCAAATTCCAAAATTTTATATTACTTGACTTCACAAGATCCCAGTATAAAAATAGACATTACAACAGCATCATGCATAAAACATAACCGAATACCTCACTTTCAATATATTAACTTGTGGGGAAATTCCCTGATCTTACAAGTTCTGATCTCAAACATAAACAAGTTGACGCAGTTTCTAAGTTTAGCAGTCTTGGGGGGAATTCCCCACTTCCCCTATTGTGCAATCTAAAAGGTGCACTAGCATAAACAACTCTAGGAATTCCCCCTTTTCTCTCTTTTATAGTAAACAAAGTGCTTTTCCCGTGAGAATCTTTTCTCAATAAAATGGAGGAAAATAATATTTTTAAAGTTTTCGCACTCACACCCACACTCCTCTCCCCCCCGCCCATCCATCCATCGTGTACGCATTTTCCCATCTTGTGTTCTTTTAAT
>JAMKCH010047615.1:0-28020 GCA_023653785.1 Ophioderma brevispina | reverse complement strand
ACTATCCAACAATCCGTCATTCACCCATCATCCATCAATCATCCATTTATCCATCAATCATCCATTTATCCATCCATCAAACCACCAACATTCATACATCAATTATTCAACAATCATTAAACAATCCACTAATCATTCATCCATTAATCATCCACCAAGTATCAATCCATCGATCATCCACAATTGACACATCCGTCAATCATCCAACAATCATACATGAATCATCCGACAATCATCCACCAATCATCCGCCAGTTAACCATCCATCAATCATCCAACATTCATACATCAATGATCCACCAATCATACATCACCCGACAATCAACCACTATTTATCATCCATCAAACATTCAACAATCATACATCAATCACCCACCAATTATTCATTCATCAGTCATCCAATAATCATACAGCAATCATCCAACAGACATCAATCATCTAACAATCATTCATTCATCAATCATCCATCCATCCATCATCCAACAATCATTCATCAATCCAATCACACATCCACCAATCAATGACATCAATAATGCATCAATTGACCACTAATCCATCCATCAATATTCCATCATTCACCAATCATCCGCCAATCAACCATCAACAATCTAGCCTTGTTTAAGGCGCTCTACCAACTTCTTCGTTCATTGATTCACATGTCTGATATAATGTCATCATAAATAAAGGAGTGGAGCATATTCCCCTACCTAAAACTAAAAAAATGGCAAGAATTCACTCTATTAAAGAGACACTGGCACGTTTGAAAAATAGTGCGCCCTCAAGATTTTTCAAAATCAATATTTTTGCATGGTTGTAAAGCTTTTATATACAAAAGCCCTCACCCGAAATGATTAAGACCAAATCAGCTTCCTTATGGGTAAACAGAACGATTTTATAATTTAACATCGCCGGCGACTCTAAATTCAGCAGACGACGAAAATGGTTTTAACACAAGAACATGCACTCCGTATGCATGTTTCTCATGCTATGCACACTGTTTGACCGGTCTATAACCTTTGTGGTTTTAATATCAGTGAGTACGAGTCAAAAATATTCATGTAATATACATTTTGTTGATTAAAGTTATGGAAAACTTAAAAGTTGGCCTACATATTACCTGGATGTCTTTATCCTCATATCAATGTCCGTATCTGTTTTGGGATATGTTGTTTTTATGTGTAAAATATATCTCTTTTCTTCCAATGGCCTAGACTATCATTTGAGAGCAAATTGAAGAAATTTCATATTTTGTGAAAATGTGCCAGTGCCGCCTTTAAACACCAAATTTGAGATCTCCAATTTCACCTGGCCTATGTTCCATCCCCAACTCAGGCAGAGCACCTTGTACAGTCTGTCAGACTTTTTCTGCATTTACAAAAATAATTATTATAGGAGTTTTGTACAGGGAAGATTAAAACCACAAAGCAATTTGATCAAGGCTGTCGCTCTGAGTAGCACAACCACTGCACCTGACCACAACAGGTGCTTGTGGTTTTAAACCTAGACCAGTATGAACCTGAATCCAGCCAGTGTGGACAACAGACCACCAGGCAGTGTACCAATTGTTTTTTTATTTATGTAATCTTTCGGTAAACAGGGTAGCCCTACAAAATACTAAAGCACTGATTTCATACCTGAAAACATAATATTCAAAATAATTGAAAATGTTAATTTTAACAAGTTTGTCGGTTCTTAGCAGACAGCCTTGATCAAGGCTATAAACAATCCTATAATCCATCCATTAATCATCCAACAATCATACATCAATCATCCAACAATCATACATCAATCATCCAACAATCATACATCAATCATCCACCGCCAATAATCATCCATCAACATCCAACAATCATATCATCCACCAATCACACATCAATTAGACATTGATCATCCACCAATCCATCCATCAATCATTCAACAATCATTATCAATCATCCACCAATCACACAAATCCACCAATACAATCTACCAATAATACATCAATTACATTCATCAACCACTAATAATATAATGTGTATTTTTAACGCGTGACATATCCACGTAACATGCTCAAGGTGCTGTGTGGCAGCCATGAAAGGTGCTCAGCACATTGGAGAACCATAATACCAGAACAGATTTATGCCAAGATGCTTGATTTTACAAGCAGGAGGAAACCGGAGTACCCAGAGAAAACCTGCGGGAATGAGTATGGATCGAGAAACCAAATTCACAAAAAGCCACCGAGCGAGCCTCTATCGGGGATCGAACCCGGGACCTAATGGTGAAAGGTGAGTGAAGATACGCTGCACCACCCTGTCCCCCCAAAACCATCAACCACTAAACCATCAACCACTAAACTATCCAACAATCATACATCAATCATCCACCATTTATCAATCAACATCCATACATCAACCTCCTCCAATCATCTTCCAATCATCCACCATGTATCCATACATCTATCATCCAACAATCATACATCATCCAACAATCGTACATCATCGACCAATCACACATTAATCTGCCAAGTATCAATCCAATCATCCAACAATCATTCAATCATCCAATAATTATACAGCAATCCACCACCAATCATCCAAACATCCATCACATACCAATCACACATTAAACATCCACCAATAATCCATCCATCATCAATCCAATCCATCCAACAATCATGTATTAATCATCCACCAATCACATCAATCATCCACCACTTATCCATCAATCATACATGAATCATCCAGCAATCCAATTATCCATTCAATCAACCAACATTCATCTAACATCCACCAATCAACCATCCATCCATCAATCATCCTCCAGTTATCTATCCATCAATCATCCAACATTCATACGTCAATCATCCACCAATCATACATCAATTAGACATCTTGCAATCAAGCAATAACCCATCCAATCATCCAACAATCATACATGATCCGACACTCATCCACCAATCATCCAATTATCCATCCATCAATCGGACATCATGCAACAATCATTAAACAGACAATCCATCAATCATTCACCAATACAGCAATCATCCACAATTACATCAATCATCCACCAATACATAATCATAAACATGATCCATCCATCCACCAGTTATCCATCCAATCATCCAAAAATTGCACAATAATAATCATCCAATTATACATTAATCACACACCAATCATCATCCACACCAAATAATCATCCACCACCATAATCATCCATCAAACAAGCTATACAGCATCATACAATCAATCACACAATTAGACCAATCATTCATCAATCCTCCACCAATTATCCATCAATTATCAAATAATCATCCAACAATCATTTAATCATCCACCAATAAACCATCAATCATCCAACAATCATACCAATTATCCATATATCAATCATCCATCACTCAACAATCATACAGCATTCCATTCATCCAACAATCATAAAACAATCATCCACCAATTATCCATCCATCAATCATCGAACAATCATACATCAACCATCCAACAATCATACATTTACCAATCGTACATTAGACATCAATCAACCAATACTCCATACATCAATCATCCAGTTATCCATTCAATCAACCAACAATCATACTGCAATCATACATCATCCAACAATCACCCATCCACCAATAATCCATCAATCATCCGTCAGTTATCCATCAATCATCCAACAATCATACATCCACCAATAATCCATCAATCCACCAATCATATATCAATTAGACAACCAATAATCCATCAATCATCCAACAATCATCCAACATTTATCCATACATCAATCATTCATCCATTAATCAATCAAATCCTCTGAAACACAACTTGTGTGCTAACCAATATCTTCCTCACATATCACACAATACACACTAAACTGGGCAAATAGGTTTTGTGCTTCAAGAATTACTTTTATTCCATTAAAAATTTTCTTTTGTTACTACTCATGTGAGTGCAACAAAGTTTAAACAACATTATAAAATTGACTTTTTGCTTGATTTTGTAAATACAGGTAAAAACACCAAGTTACAGACACTATCAGTGATCCACCCAAATGAGTAAAAATATTGACCAAATTGTAGGAGTAGCTGACCAAGGAAGGATAAGTCTGTAGAATCTTTTTTTCTTGCAACTGAGAAAGTGACAGAAAAGGAAGAAAACAGAGGTTTTCAAACATATGAATCCCCATTCAATTACGTGATGCAGTAAGTGCAATAACAGTAATAGATTGCTTTTGGTCTTATCACTTGTAGGGTATGTTGGAATACAGATACTTGTTGCAGACATGCAAAAATCTGATTTTTTAAACTGATTTTTAGATTTTCTGATTTAACAAGTCAATGATTAAATGTGCAATGAGAGATTTTGAAGCAACCAAATATTGTGTCATAACAAACACACCCAAAAGCCTATTGACAATCATACTGTTTACAGATGGAAGTCAATGCAATCCTCTTCTCTGCATGACTAATTTTCCTTCTCTATAGGGTTTACTGCAACTTTAAAACCTAGGTTGGGTTATGTGAAGTGGGCATAACTTCAACACTCACGTCAAAAGCCACAAATGAAGTGTCAAAATACGCGTAAATAAACACCATTTCAATTATATCCCAAAATGTATAATACGATATATTGTTTGAACTTTACAGAAATTTCAGGGGTGGGAGTTACTTTTTTGGGTAGTATTTGGCTACAGAAATGTCTTCAAAGAGAGAAAAAAGGTGATTTTGATTTGCTTATATTTCAATATAAGACGGGCTGAATTTCGTATTTGCTCCTATACAAAATTAGAAATTTCTCAATTTTTGTACCAAAGAAAAATTTCTCAGCATAATCCTTTCAGATGGGGATATTTTTGAAGGAAAGCTTTACATCAGGGAAAAAATCAGAACTTTCGATTTTTTTAGGGACACCTGGTATGTGAAATCTCTTGTTGCACCTTTAAGGTGTATTATGCCAGTTTCAAATCAAGTAGACACTTTTTATGAATGAAAGACATTAAAATACAATTGAAAACAAGAAATGTGAACAAAAAAGCTCTTTCCTACAAATTTCAAATATTTTGACTCTTTCGGGTGGATCACTGATAGTGTCTTTAAAGCAATAACAGCACATTTTTGAAGAGTGTCCCCAATTTTCCAAATATTTTGAGATTTTTGCAGCTGCATTGGTAATTGGCTAGTGAATGGTAGAGCTCAAAATTATCTGTGTCACAAAAGGAATTTTGTAATTAGAATAATATCTGAGATCTCTGATAATTTAACGGCCGATGGAAACGTCCTACCAATATGAAATAGCCAGAAAATTGCACCATGTATGAGTCTACGCTCTTCCATTAGTTCTTCCGTCAGTTCAGGCAAGGTAAGTTAGCGGTCATTTTTGTGAGGTGTCACTATTTCATCATGGACATAAAATTGGCATTTCCAGCTCTGCTGTTAAATTACAATCGTGATCTTGATTCTAATTACACAATCTTTTCTTTTATGACAAATACACACTTTTTAGCATTGTTTTTCTCAGGTATAGTTTACTAGACAATTATTAACACAACTGTGCAAAAATCTACAATTTTGAAAAATTGGGGGTACTCTTCAAAAATGTGCCATTATTGCTTTAAAGTTGCACACACCTTTAAGGTAAGTCTCAGCATTATTACACTGTTTCTACTTAAGCAAAGAAACATATGGGCAAATTGCACCCAAAATCTTAATCTGTTTGGAATTGGCTCTTCAACAAGTACAATTTTATTCAAAATTTATTCCAAATTTAGCAAAGGATCATCATCACATTTATGCTACCGATTTTAAGAAGACTTGTCTAATACTTAGATTGATTTAATTCAATATGTGGGTCTATCAATTTCGCTTGGCGATCACACCCATGCATCTTCCTGCAATGAGATTCCTTGAAAATATTTTGTTAAAAGCCCCAGTATCTTTCCAGTATAAAGCGACGTGTTCAAGCAAAATAAGTCCGACGACTTTGATTTTCATCAAATACATCCATGCCAAAAGCTACCTTACACATTTTCAGCAGAATTGGACTACTTGTTCCAAACATTCAGTATTAGCAATTTAAGCTGTATTTTGACAATAAAAAGAGATTTCTACACTACGGTTGGCAATATATCAAAAACAACATTAGCAAAAAGCAAAACTAATTTTGTTTGAACACATCACAGATTGTAAAGATTTTTCTTCAATTATTCATGTACAAACATGTTACTTTTTAAAAATAAAACGATCACTCTTGTAAAATATTTTTTTTGTTTCCAGTTTATCTAATTTCAGCTTATTTTAAACATTAGATATCCTTGTATTCTGTCCAGCATAAGATGACACATGACTGATGAAGTATCATTAAAAAGTCAAGACCATAGTGTGACTTAGACTCATTTCCAACTAGTTTGAGTTCCTATCTTGCAAACAACCCCTCTGGCAGACATCTAAACACCAGACTGTCACAGACCAATCAGCTGTCTATGGCATCACACACAGATAGAACCTCAGCAAAAAATGGGGCCAGATTTGGTTTGGATCTGCAGAAGAAACTCATCAATATTCACCTACAAACTGATGTAGTTTGGAAGACTTATCCTGTTGCTACTGCATTTCAAATGGCTCAGTATGTACTATGCAGTAAGTGCATGTAGCTGATAACAGTTGCTGTGGTACAGGTTAAAGGGATTAGCAGCGATTTGCTAATTCGAAACATCGAAAAAATCATCAAAATTCATATTTTTACATTTCGTCGGGTGTATTACATAGTGACGGATGTTGATTTTTTATCATTTTTACGAAATTAAGGGAAATGGTACTAAATACCAAAATCTTCAAACATGCCAAGTGCCGAACCTTGCAGGTACTTCATTAATTAATTTTTTTTTTTTTTTTTTTTTCGTATGTTACATAACAGATTTTTTGTATTACATAGTGACGGATGTTGAACCCTCTGTCAAAGAAGTGTATACTTTATTTCCCACCATGGCTTTTCAAATACTTTTGTTATTAAATATTCTCATCTTTAAATTTATAACTTACACAAGCAAAATATGTAATTAATTTATAAATATCGATATTAGTAGAAATTTATATTATATTTACAGTTGAAAGCGGTGAATCGCGGCAATCCACTCAACATCCGTCATTATGTAATAAACCAAATTGAGCAGTTTCGCAATGATGGACGTTGGTTTGACGGATGTTCAGAAAATGCCGATTCTTGTTTTCCATAATGACGGATGCTGAATAACGCTTTAGTATAGGGAAAAGTCAACATCCGTCACTATGTCATGAACATAATCGCCGATTTGCGTATTTTTTGGTGTGACGGATCTGGTGGTTAACTTTTCCAATGTATTACGTCCATTTTATCAAGTAAGAATCCATGAATATTAGCTAAAATAAATTTCCAGCTATTAATTTCGCTTCTTAATTGGATTTGATTGTTTGAATCGTATGTGGGGATGTGTACCGACCCTCTAGAGTTCGCGATTTTTCAAATGCGATTTTCTCAGAAACTAAAATTTGTATTTTGTTTAACATCCGTCACTATGTAATACACCCGACGATTTTTATTACTGGCATGGATATGCGAACATAACCTGCAAGTGGTTGGCTTGAAATCCGTGTATTAAAGACAAGGCAGTACTTTTTATCTGATTCTGTAATTTCTATACGTGCGTATCAAAATTCCGACTTCAGATCAAAAAAGCCTTTCCCGGTGAATATCACAGATTTTAGCATGATATTGTGCACCATGATCAATACAGTTTGCCCTCAAACACAAACATTGTTGACCTTTATTTATTATGGTGTAAACCACAATCAGCTGTTTAGTGCAGATTTTGAGACACCGTCACTGTATGTATATTTGCGGGAGACGCTATGACAAATTTCCTCAAATATTTTCACTATTTGGTGGTTTGTTTCTACATTAATATATAAAGCAGTTATATGGAATTGTACACACTTATCCCCGATTTATAAGTTTATAAAATGCATTTCCACGTTTTCGATTCTCTCGCATTATCACTGCTAATCCCTTTAAATCTGGCTGTGCATTTATTTACACACACTGCTGATGTACAAGTGTAAATACCAGAGGTTTTGATAGTTTTTATGGTACTTATCTAAGCCCATCAGAAGAGCTGTTTTACATCTCATCAGGTGGTTGTTTGCAAGGTTCAAGTCCAAGCCAGATAGATAGCTTACATGACTACATCATGACCAAGCAGTGAGGTTACAGTCCATCTACTGAACACACTATATAACATATTGCACTTTCCACAGCAGGTAATGTTAATTCTACAAAGGCAATCTTAATTTAAGCATTTTAGCATTACATACATTTAATTTCAAACAAATTACAATGACTTTTGGATTATAGATTACCATTAAGGTTAAATTAATACTGCAGTTAATAAGGTGACAGCAGTACAGGGGGGCCCATCCTCTTCCATCCAATTAGCTAAGTATTTGAGCTAATTTTATGAACCGTTTTATCCTAACACCAAAACACACCATTAGAATCAATGATTTTTTTAAACAAGCTTTTATTAAGGTTATCTGTGTTATAACCAACCAAATAAAATGGTGATAAAATCACCATATGCACATATAAAGGTGGGTGACCTGATCGACAACCTTTCCCCCACTTTACTCCCATCAAAAGTGAGATTTTGGTATCAGAAGAAAGTTCATATTTTTTTCATTACCCCAGTAAATTTTAAGGCCCAGAAAATGTTTCCTTTCGATATTATGAACAAAATAAACGTCTCTAAATGTGGTATACCATTTTTTTTGCTTCTACTATCCAAATGGCTGGTCCGATTTAACTCATTATCATGTTTTGAGGAGTCCAAGTGTGTGAAAATATCAGATCCAAAACAATGATAAAATTGGATGATTTACGCCCAATATTAATTGGTCTCGCTATGAGTTTAAGAAATAAAGGGCGATGCAGTATCCTTTATGGGCGAATAATGTGTCCGAGGTCAGAAAATAAATAATGGACGAGGAGCAGCCGAGTCCATTATTTTATTTTTTCCGGCCGAGGATACATTATGAGCCCATAAATAATACTGCAAACCCTTTATTTCTATTCTATTACCGAAAACAGCATGATAAAATGCATTGGCGACCCATTATTGCAGAATAATGGGCAGTAAACTGACCAATCAGAATGCTGGAATTTTTCAATATGGGCACAACCGAATGTAAATAGATTTAAATACTTGGCATCGATCAATCAATTGGGCTTAATCGCACCAATTTTATATCAGAATTTATAGTCGGATGTTTATCAGGCGCGGATCCAGGGAGGGGGGCGGAGGGGGCGCGCACCTCCCGGTAATTCTGCAAATTCTTGCAAAATCAGCCCATTTTGAGCCATTTTGGACCAGTTACAGCCTTTCAGCCCCCTGGTAATTTTGACAATTTTCGAATCCTGGATCCGCCATTCTTTATGGTGATAAGTTTCCATGTGAGAAAGACGACATCATAGGAAAAATTGGACCTTGGTTGGGTCACCCTCCTTTAAGCTTTGAAATGAGAAAATGAAGCCTTTATTGGCCAGAGGGTAATAGATGCAAACCAAAAGAAAATCGTGCTTTGGGCTATGACTTGTATGAGCATGGAATTTGCTCTAACTTTAAAAGAGCATTTTCTTTTAATTTTGCAAATAAGGGGCAAATGTGAACAATAGCCAACCAACACTTTAACAGGGTTACTGAACAAATGAAAAATGGAATCAAATTTTACCTCCTAAGAGTAGCTCTGATAGGCAAATCAAATAGCTCACTGGTACTTACTGTTGCCTGATGGGCAGGAGATAAAAATGTCAAGGGTATACACATGCCATATAAGCATAAAAGTCATGAAACTAACTTAAAAAGAGCCGAAAGATAAATAAATAAACGTCAAGATTTATAGAGCGCCTTTCACAAAGTATCAAAGCGCTTTACATATATTCCGCTGCCACTCGAATATATCAGCTGCCATACAAATGACCAAGGCATACTCATACCTTTGGGCAGCACTCAATGGACAATATTCCTAACAGCTCCCCATTTTGTACCTGGGTGGTGTGAGGCAAACGAGGTAAAGTGCCTTGCCCAAGTGCACAACACAGCGGGACTCGAACCCATGCCTTTGGGTCATGAGTCGGTTGTTGCATCGACTGGACCACATGTGCCCTCTTAGGGTGTTGGCATCATGATTTAAATGGGCAGAAGAATTTCTTTAAAATTTGATATATAGTACATTCTTTTGTGCTGATAACAAATCTGAAATAAAAAAAAAATGGCTTACCATATTAGTTTGTGAGAAAAAAGACTTTAAAAAAGTACATTTTTGCTCAAAATTTTACATTATTTACCACGCAACTCTATGGGAAAATGTGATGCACCGATACTAAAGTGCCCCAAAAAGATAATATAGGGACCGATCCTTTTTCTGATTTTCACATAATCTGTGGTCAGGTCAGGTTTCCTTTTAGGGCCTGCTACTGGTATCCTGGTAACCAGTACTACCTGTCCCAGGGCCGAGTTGTCGGCGGCTAAACCGTCACCCCCATCGATTTTCTAAGGAAATCTGATGAGGAGGGTAGCTGGTTACCCTGGTAGAATGAAAAAGATGATCTACTTAAAAAGGCATCAGCTCTGGAGAGCTTGGCGGCCATCCAGCACATGCTGCCTTGTATGGTGGGCATAGTTGCCCAAAGGCTAGGCCCACCGCCGAAAACTGTGGATTGGCGTCATGAAGGGCATCCGGTCAATTATCTTTTGCTCCAATAAATCCTCACACAGCAGTATTGCTGAGTGTGAGGTGTATCCGGCCACCCCCGTTGGCGGGGACAAAACCGGATTTAAAACTTTGGTTTAACTAACTAAACATATGTTTAGGTCTAAGTTGCATACTTGAAAATACCGAAAAAATAAAAAAAATGGTGCCACCGTATTAGTTTTCCTGAAAATCGTCGAAAACGGACATTGTTAGAGGGAAATTTCCATCTGCACTAGAGACGCTGCGTCTCACGTTATTTTACGCCTATATGTCACGCAGCAAAACAAAAAGATCGCGTGAAAGCTGAGATGCGTAATTAATCAGCCGCATTCTTAGACAAGTCCTAGCAACATCAGAGTTCTACGTGATTTTGCGAACGTTTTACAAATTCGCGTAAACACAGAGGGGAAAAATCACAATCACAAAGGAATGCACGCTTGCTCATCTCTGAGTTTATTAAAGTCGGCTTGCGCGTACTTCTTAGAAACAAAATCATAATGCCAACACCTTAAAATTAAAGGTTCAGTTTCACCTCTACAAAAGATATGCAGTCCTGTAACTTTTTTATCAGTCAATATACAGTATTTTTGTGGGCCGCCAGCTATAGCTGGCAGGACCACTTAGCAATCCGTTGTGCGTGTGTATGTATGTGTGTTTGTATGGATGTGTGTGTCAAAAATTGTTAAGTTTTTTCATGGGGCGGCCCACAGCTTATATTCTTTGAATATAGCGAGCGCGAAAGCCGAGAACCGCGAAATTCTAGTTAACATTATTTCTTCACAGGCATGCATTCTTGTGAACACTTTCAGCTTACATTAAAAAAAAAATCACTTTTAAATCTGATCAACAGATTGCAGTGTGCTTGTACACAAGCTATAAAAATATTACAATTTGAAATTCACATTAAAGCTTTAAATCATCAACACTAAAATAATACAGATAAATACCTGCAGCATATAAGTTTTAGGGAGTGAGAAATAAAATATGGTGTGGTGAGTCCAATTGTGACAAATTTTTGGTTCTCTTTATTACAGAGTTTTAAAATTGAAGCTACATCGAAACACATACCTGCTTATTAAACAGATTTCTTGTCCTTCCTAACAAGTACTATATAAACCACTATAGTGGCTGGAATTAAATCTCGGACAGAATCAAACATACGCCAACGTGAAGTGCGTTAACTGGCAGGGACAGCGAACACAGCAACGCGATGCAAGATTATCAAATTGGCAGCACTTACAAGGGGTGTGCATGCAGACTGTCCGAGAAATAAATCCAACTATAACTCTCAAATTCCCATCATTTGTTCACTGTCTAAAAAATCCACATCTAGTGCCTAACCTCCCCAGCATGTTATAACACCCTTTCTTCTGTGCAAATTGAATAACATTGATGAGGCTCCAGATGGCCATGGGGTTAATCTCAATGATTTAAGGGCAGCAGCGTAACAAGCGTGGGTAGGGGTAGGGGTGGAGGTTGCCACCCCAGAGAGCTTTGACCGGGAAGAAAAGCTGGAAAATCGTGCTAAATCAGCCCTTCTTGCCTGCTCACTGGGACATTTTACCTCCAACCAAAAAAATCTGCCTCAAAACAACCTCCAACCAGGAAAATTTGCCTCAAAACTGGGAATTTGCTCCTCTGACAAGTGACCCTTTTTACACCCTTGTTTATAGGGGTTTGTATAGGGTGGTTTTGCATGCATTTGATTGCCTATTTTAAGAAAACTAAGGTAAGAGCCAGAGGGTGTACTGAGTGCATCCCACAATGCACTGGTTTGGGAAATATCAATTCAATAAGGTCATGTGATTCCACAAAAATCCTATTCTTAACACATAAAACCCCAACTTTTACACTCATTTTAGCCCACAAGGTGTTAGTACTTAGGGAATTTTGGGCATGATAATGCAATCTCATATGGTTCTTAAACTTCTTGAATACTTTTTATCCCTAGGTACTGATGTGTGTAGTACAATACAGTATAGACATATTGCAATGAATTGTGGGATTGATTCAAAACACCCACTGGGGTAGAGCTAACACATTCCTACTTGAGTTGTTGATAAACCACTCTATAACATGTTTGAATCCCTCTCAACAACAAAAATCTTTATTAAAGCTTATTAATATCTTGTATTGAGGAACATTTTTTAGTCTCACTATAATACTAAAATGTTCCCAGTTATAAAATATTTTAGAAAAAATCTAAAGCAAAATGATAGTTTTGACATGCATGTTGCATTGCTTTGCAGTTTGCACCTGGTGCCCTTGCACATACTCAGAGTTCCAAACATGACAAAAGTGCGCCCACTTCCACAAACACTGCGCTGGGCATGACGCACTAATTTGCATATCAACTGTGGGTTGATATCGAATCAACAATGGTACGCTCCTGTACAAGGAGATACGGTGAGTTGTTGAATAGTTATTAACTAGAAATCATTGTTGATACTTATCATAATAGCAATAATCAACAATGGATTTTAGCACAAATCAGACAGGTGGATGCTTTATTCAATAATTTAAACAAGAAATCCATTTTACTGTCAACTATCTAGTGCTGGGACGTGCACACGTTTGAATATGTACACGAATGGAAAGATCACTGCATGTTTAGAAATTTTACTACACGTTTACACTTGAGCAAAAACAACAAACTTATTTTTCACCAAAATTATCTGCCATCATTAAAAATAAGCTATAAATCCCAGTACTGCTGCTTTAAATAATTCTCAACTTTTTATATGGCAATATGGAAAACCCATGTTTGTCAAGTTATTGTACACCTATGGCATAATTACATGGTGCTTCAATTACAGAAGAGGGATGTACGAAAACCCCTAAAATATGGCGGCACTCGTAGCATGCATCGTTTCCCTGGGCGTTTGGTATATTTAACTGTTTAATCTGGATTAAAAATATTTGGGGATGCAATTTTAAAAATATGTTACTTTTTCGGACAATATCACCACTGAATACAAAAGTGGGTGCTAGAGTTGCATTTTCTTGGAGGCGCCAAATTTGGCAGTCGTCTTTCAATGTTATCACTGTGTACAAGGTTACACTAACAAAAACACTGTTCGTGTACAAGGATAGAAAATTAAACAGTACCTCCCAGCTCTACAAATATCCTTCAGCATCAATGTGCAACACTATATATGCTTACCTTCTGTGGGAAAGAATTAAAATGTCTGACCTTCTAATTCTAAAAATTGATTAATTTCCGTTACACCGAAATTTTTAAAAAATCTGTAATCGATGTTTTAATTTTCACTTCAAGATTACCGTTTAAAAAGCTACATGCCATCTACTGCCTCTCTGCATTATAAAATATATCAAAGCAAAGAATTGCTGTCAGAATTTAAAATCAAATTTAAAATGGAGCATCAGACTGTACATATGCTGCAGTTCAAATAAATTGATTAAAATACAATCTCATTGTCTTCTGTGTAATATTTTACATGCATAAAAGTTCAAATTAAAAATACACAATTTAGAGTGACTGACCCAAATATATTTTCATGCTCCCACAGACAATAATTATTATTCACACTTTTTTACGTAAGGCAAGGAATTGTGTTGAATCACCTCACTTTTGAGTTCCATACCTGATTTGAGACCAGGAATGGGAGCCCAGTTTTAGAGTATGCACAGTACATGGGGGAATGCAGATAAGGGATTCTATAACCTTTGCATTCTGCAGGCTCCTGTTATGACTTTCCACTGACTACAATCTTAATATAACCTCTGGCTTTCAAACTATAATTCTCTAACTGCGACATTCTTTTCTTCATGAGTTTCCATATGAGAGAAGTCAAAGCCATTTTATGTCTGATCCTCTTGATCATCTCCTTCTTCTGGCCGCTGCAAGATTGCCTGCATAAATGAATAAAATACAGTAAATAAAAGAAAGTTATTTATATTAACACCAACAACAACATTCACACTAACTCACTCAAAAACTAGAACATCAAGAGCAAAATAAATTACTAAAATATATATTTTTTTTTACTGTGTGACCTTATAACTGCTTCAAGGCACTGCGAAACAGCCAAACAGACCCTCTGTACACCCAAGTAATTTCAGAACCAATTTACAGGAAGAAGTCCACATTTGGAGGCAGAGAAAACATGTGAGGGTGAGCACTGGATTAAGAAAACCAACACAAAGTCAAGAGCCCAGCCGGGAATTGAAGTTGAACCAGATCTCATTGGTGAAAGGCGATAGATTTACCACTTCCCAAATTATTAAAAAATAACCATGCCTTAGTGCGAGTTCTATGTACTTGTTCAACTTGATAATGTGACTATCACAAATGGTTTACCTTAAAGGAATGAGCAGTGATTTGGTAATCAAGAAAATAAAAAAAAATAATAAAATTTCATTTATTGGTAGTTTGTTACTTGAATGGATGTACTAACATAAATCACAAGTGGTTGGCTTTAAATCCATTTATTAAAGACCAAACAGTATATTTTATCTGCTACTAGAGTTTTTATGGGCACATATAAAAATTAAAATTCTGACTCAAGATAAAAAAAGCCTTTTCATGCAAATTGTTTCAGATTCTGAAGCACGATATTGTGCACCATGACCTGTACAGTATGACTTTTTTTTTTTTTTTTTTTTTTTTTTTTCCCCACCCCCGTGACAAAGGTACATTTTTCTGGAAAAGTTAGGCTCTTTAACTTTAACCTGTTACAAAAATGTACAATGTACACACTGCAATGTTACATATTTAATGTGCAAAAACTCACATAACAGTTCATCTTCTCGCTGAAATTTTATTAAAATTTGCTGACGATTAAATGAACATTTCGTGCATTGGCAATAGGGGCATATTCTACCTGTGTACTAATGAAATGAACAGTTTTGCTGACATGTGAAACTTTATAACGTCTTTTTTCCCCCCTTTGACATAATTCTATCTAGGCGAATGTTGTACTCAATTTTGATTTAATAAATGACAGTCCGGGAGACGATTAACTGTTGTGTATTTTTTTTTTTTTTTGCACATTTAATGTTTACTTGAGTGTACATTTACATTTTTACATTTTAAAGAGCCAACTTTTTCCAGAAAAAATGTACCTTGTCGGGGGACTATTATTTTGACCCTTATGCTTTTGTCATTGTGCAGTATCTGTGCTGGTGTTGTCAGCACAATCTGCTGGCTAATAGTACATTTTGAGACGCCATCACTGCATGTCAATTTGCTGAGACGTATGAAATTCTCAAAAAACACTTACCTATTTGGTGATTTTTTATCCTACATTAAAGTAGGTAAAGCAATTGTGCACACTTACCACCACTTATAAGTTAATAAATCATTTTCTTTCTACATTTTTTTTTCCTTTGCATCATTTCACTTATCCCTTTAAAGGATAAGCGCGATGTCTGATCTAAATCTAAAACAAGCGGTTCTCGCCACAAGTCTCGCCTGCTTTCGCGCTAAACTGTAGACAACGCACACACCCATAGTGCACTGTGGCAAGTCCAGGGTGTCCCCAAACAGTTGTGCAACGCAGATAACTCCAAATTTTCTCACTAGTTTTACTCCCCACTATTTCATTTGACAACCACCCTAGGGGTCACACATTTTTCATTGTGGAATATTAATCTTGAAAGTGACCCACCCCCCCCCCCGAGCAGAAGTCAGAGCATGTTTAAGATAGGCACCCCTGGTTTTTGCAATTTAGAGTATGCTCTTACATACATCTGCTCTTACATTTGACCCCCCCGGGGTCACAACATTTTCCACTGTGGATATATTAAATCATGAGAAGTCCTCTGCAAAAGCTAACTAGACTTTAGGAGTACAACCCCTGGGTTTGCAAATTTTGATTAGTACTCTAAAAAATAACCTCTCACCTCTTTCCTTGACACATCCTAGGGGTCAAAACCATTTCTGTGTGGAGATATTAATCTTGAAAAGTTCCCCCAATGAGCACAGTATAACTTTAGGAGTATCAACCCCCGGTTTGCATGTTAATTATCTATCTTCTCACTCTTTCATTTGATAACCACCATCAGAGGTCACATCCTCTTCCGTTTGGGAAGATTAATCTTGAAATGATCCCCACCTGAGCATAACCAAGAATGTGTTGGATAGCACCCCAGGTTTTGCAGTTATAGTAATTCTTATTTCCTGCTCTTTAGTTGACACCCCCCAGGTCACACATTTCCTGTGGAGATATTAATCTCGACACGTCGCACAAAATCCCTAAAATTCACTAAAATTTAGTAAAATAGAAATTTATTCAATGTCTGAGCAACAACTATTTTTGAAAAAATCATGGGTCCACATGTTGAATTTGAGTGACATCGCGTTCAGAAAGCGTTGATTGCCCAATTTTGCGTATTTTTCACATTTTCCAAAAGGTAACAGGCTGGCATACCCAAAACATGGGCCACGGATCTAACTCTTTGATTTTAATACCTTGTTGTGTTCTACTCTCCAACCCTAATAAGACTATATTGTTTTGTACCCCCAATCACACACCGCCATATACACATGCTTACTAAGCACATGCTGACCTAATTTATTGTAGGTAACAACTCCTGAATCAATTATTTTTGAAGGGTAGTTTCACACGGAACTTGACAACCTGAGCATTTTGTGGAACTGGACCAATTTTTACATTAGTTTCAATTTTAAAATAATCAGAATGCCCCTTTATGGCCCCTGCTTTTTGACCAACTTAATGATTCACAACAAGGATGTACGCATAAAATAGTCTCATGTAGCGAGAATTGTTTTGTCATATCCAATGTACCCTGTTAAGCGATACAGCAATTACGCATATATTTAATTAGATCATTTATCAAACAATGCCCCTTTAATGACCCATGTGCACTTTGACCGCAATTGTGATCACACAAAGATGTACGGCATAGAGAGGTCTCGGTATCCAGAAAGTTTGCCTTCATGTAACCATTTAGCGATACACAATATGCATATTTAATTAGATCATTGTCAAAAATGCCCCTTTAATCGGATTTTCGCCCCATGCCCGTTTACATGACGACCCCCATTATGATTTCCACACAAAGATGCCTACGACATAGTATTCATTCATGGTGCAAGGCAATTTGCCCATCCCGATGGACCGTTTCAGAGATACAATATGCCTATGTATTAGCTCTGGATAGCTACGCACATTCTCCGCTTTCAGTTGCAAAAAAGATGTGCCTCGTGATAGGCTTTCATGCGTGAGAGAAATTTATCCCGTATCCGCTGTCCGTTTAATAATACAGCAATTATGCTGATTTTGATATTAAATTAGCTCATTTCATACTTAATTTTCCCGAATTACGCCCGACCAATATCTAATCAGTTCGAGCACTCTTCAGCCCGGTTCCTTCCAGCAAGTTACGTCATTAATCTAACGCTTACGAACTCTCCAGAAACTTACACAAACTTGCGGGAAATTTTCGTAAATTCTGAAACAAAAACGATGCCAAATTGATACTTAATTACCATATTTTAACCGCCCAAAATCTATGCCAGGGTCGAGACCATGGCCCTCTTCTTCCCCAAAGTTCAAATCCGGAGCCCTCCGGACGCCAGATAAAATCGTACCCAGCACTTGAACCGGACGTCTCAGACCTACAGCATGACCCGACAGACAGACAGAAAAAGTGATTACTAGTCTCTGCCTGCGAAACAAAGTTCAGGCGAGACAACAACTGTGACCACATTTTAATTTGAGTCGCCTACGGTTCCATAAGGGGTGAAATGCCCAATTTTGCGTTTTTCCGCATCACATTTTCCACGAATGTAAACAGGCTGCAACCCAAAAGAATGACCAGAAGTAGAAACCTGTTCAAATGAAACATGGCACTGATCTAGCATATATATTGAGTTAATCTTGTTGGTGTGTCTCCCCCCGCTTTTGATAGTCTTTCTTGTTTTGACCCCTGTTGGTACACCACCAAATCCCACACAGCCATTACTGCATAACTGCTGACCTATGTATTGTAAGGTAACAACAAACTCCTGAATCAATTCTTTTTGAAGGTGTAGTTTTTCACACTGACGCATTTTGACAACCTGCGAAATTTGGTTGAAATGGCCACCATTTAGCATTTAGTTGCAATTTTTAAGAATCAAAGATGCCTGCCCCTTTAAGTGCCCCATTCATTTTTACCACAATTCTTATTCTCACACAAAAGATGTTCCCATATAGTTCTCATGTAGCCGAAGGAATTTTGCATATCCAATGTACTTAGCATACCAGCGCAATTACGCATATTTTAATTATCGCTTGCACAAAATGCCCCCTTTCATTGATCCCACGTTGCACTTGAACCGCAATTGTGATTCATACAAAAGACTGTACAGCATAAGCCTTACATGTAGCGAAGGAATTTTGCATATCCATTACCATTTCCACAGTGATCAGCAATTCTGCATATTTTAATTTAGATCTTGTTCAAAAAGGCCCCGCTTATAATCCGTCCCACATAGACTTTGACCCAATTAGGATTCATCCAAAGATGCATGGCATAGTATTCTATCATGCAGCAAAGGAATTTGCCTATCCGATGTACGGTTTCAGAACGATACAGTAATTACGCATATTATTAGCTCATTTGCATCCTAAGACGCTTGTATCACACACGCTCAAATTGGGAAAAAGATGCGCACCATGATAGGCTTTCATTCAGTGAAGAATTTTTCCGTATCCATGTACCGTGTTTCAAAATATATTCAATTACGCTGTTTTTTTGCAATTAATTGAGCTCATTGGCATACTTAATTTGCCCGCAATAAGCCCGACTCTACTCAGTTCCGCGAATCTCCAGCCCGCTCCTTCCACCGTTCATCATCAACGGCCTTAACGGACTCCCGAAATAACTGTACACAAGCCTTTCTGAAAATTTCGTTAATTATGAATTAACATCTTATTAGCATATTTTAACTAACGCCCCAATCTAATCAGGTCCGCGAACTCGTGGACCGCTTCTTTCCTCGCCACCAAGTTACACCATCATAGCCCTTACGAACTCCAATAAATTGTCCACAAGCCCGTAACACGACGTCAGGCAGACAGAGCATACATCGACCGACAGACCGAGAGACCGACAACAGACAAAATGATTACTAAGTCTCTGCCGGACAAAGTTCAGGCGCACAACTTTTTGTTACTGCATATATTGTGCTAACATCACCTACAAGTGGTTGGCTGAAATCCATGTATTAACGACCGGCGTACTTTATCCATTCTGTAATTACTATACGTAATGTTCAAAGCCGACTTGTGATAAAAAAAGCCTTTCCGTGTGAATATCCCGATTTACAAAGCGTAATATTGTGCACCATGACCGCTACAACAGTTTAAATCTCAAACACAAATATTATTGATCTTGTTGTATTCTTTTGGTGTAAACCAAATCAGCTGTTAAGTGTAATTTTGAAGTGTCAATCGCAGTATTCTATTTGCGGGAGAACGTATGACAATTTCTCAAATACTCTCCATTATTTTACACTATTTTGGGTTTTATTTCCACAACAAAGTAAGTTACGTGGAATTTTATAGCTATCTTTTAATTATAAGCCAAAAATGCATTCCACAGTTTTTTTTATTTCTCTCGCCATTAATCGCTGCTTTTCCCTTAAACCATTTTCTAGGTAGAGCAACCCTTTGATTAGGTGCAACATTTTAAGCCTTCATTAACTGGCTGTTTTGAACTGTGAGGCATATTGACCGCATTGGTTCACTTACCTCTATTCAGAGAACTTTTTCCTGCTTGTAGTTTGACCTTCACTTGTGAGAACCGCTTATCGTCTGACATTTCTGGGTGACTATCGTCAGCTCTCCATGTGAGAGTAATGATGCCCTGTCTCTTCACTTTACTGAAGTGGAAATTTTTGAGGAGGAGAAGAGGTCTGTTGCAAATGAAGGGAAGATAAATCAAATACAATAATGACTTCTCTTTAAATACATATAAACTGACGCGAAAACGTCCCTACACAATTACAATACCAAGCAAAACCCCATGTTTTAATAAAATTTCAAAACATATTGTCTGGCAAAGTATTATAGAGTGATTGCTTTCACATATAGCTGTGCTAGAAGCATATCATGTTGTTGACTTTATGTGCTCACAAACTATAGCTGAAGCTTCCTTTGACAAAGTTGTTTGAGCCCATCCAAGAGAGAAATTTATATATTTTGGAATTAAAAACTCAATTCCTAAAGTGGAACTATGGGGCCTTCCCAACTTGACTAGAAATAATATTTCTCTAAAAAAATTAGAAATTTAAAAAAATAAAGAAAAAAACATGCAAACAACAATAAGCCACTTGAAATTTTGAAAAGAGTGCCTTCATATGAACTAATTTTCAAATCAATTGGTTGAGAAAATCTGAATTTATAGTGATTTTTTCTGGGGGAGCATAAAAGTTGATAATCAATAAGTGTTTGTTATTGACAAAATAACAAACAGTTTATTATGACCAAAAAAAAATAACACAAAAAATATTAATGGCGACACTTTGATAATTTTGAACGTTTATTCCACTAACTACATCCCGTGTAAATTTTACAAAATTTAATTGCGGTTTTAATATGATTTCTCTAAAAAATCTAGTTTTAACACATCTTTCTATGGAGAATCAGCATAGAGAGGGCACTATAATATACAAATTATGACTTTTGTAGGCCTACATGTCAAGATTCCTGGATCTTTCTGATTTTTCCTGGGAAAATAGCTCTTCAGTTGTTAAAACTGTTCTAAATATGCATAGGGTCAAAACAGCTGTAAATCCTACTTTAAAAACTATTAACCATTTTGATTTGAGGCATTTCTTGGTTAAATAGCTATAAAAACTAATTTTAAAAATGCATTTTGGTTTGTGGCTACCTACTGGATACAAACAAAATCTCAATATTTCATGAGGTTAGTAGTGGGGATAAGCTTTTATAGTTTTCAGCTGGTAGACCTTTGACTACTCACATCACGGTACACTCTCACGGTCACGCCAAGATTCAAAATCAGTACGTCAGCAGCACGATCCAAAACTTGCATCACCATTCCTTCTTCCTCCAGGGGACCACACTCCTGTAACAAATATGGAAGATGCTTTAAAACAATAATATACTGGTAAACTATAGATGATGTGCCATCAATGTTTATACACACAACTTATTATAGTGTTCAGTATAAGATGAAACATGACCTTTGATAAACTACATTGAAGTAACACTGGGGAAGACCAAGGTCATAATGCAACCCTGGAGTAAATATACTATAGTAACTACAGTGTATTTTGGCACAACTTGGAGCCTCTACTCTGACACAATGTGTAGCACCTGGTCTTCTGATGTGATCACATACCGCTACAGCAATATTCAATAGGCTATTTATATACTGACTGAGTGCACAAATTTTAAAGGCACACACCGTAGAGGTGCGCAAGCATACTGTTGGGCAGCGCTTTGTTTCTTGCCCGGCAGTGACATCATATGGCACATCATTTATGCAAACCATAACTAGAATTTGGCGGTTCGCGGCTTTCGCGCTCAATATATTCAAAGAATATAAGCTGTGGGCCGCTCAAAAAAAACCCTTAACATTTTAGTGACACATACACACACACACATACATACATACACATGCACAACGGATTGCAAAGTGGTCCTGCCAGCTATGTTGGCGGCCCACAATGAACTAAAATAGAATTTACTACATTAAACTTTCTTCACGAAACCATATATTACTAGTCCATATTCACAAGATACTGTAAAATGTTAACTTTCACGCATGTAATTTTTTGAGCTTCTGCAATTTTTAGGATATTCACTTGTTTTTAAATTTGCTTTTTCAGCTATACACAAAATAAACATTTTCATGTGTTCTTAATTTTACGCTTGCTCAGAAGTGCGCGGAAAGCACGAAAATTAATGTAGCACAAATATTTTCACTTTAGCAGTACATACACAGTGCTTGAGCTTTACATTTTTATACACAATCTTAACCCTTTACCAGGACCTGTGCTCGCACACCAAGGATTTTAGCGATAAAGATTGGCAATTACTGACCTCCCGTCGGCAAACTTGTGCGGGCAGACCACAGGCTGCAATTTCATTGAATACCATGCTAGAGGCGAGATATTACGACTGGAAATCAAGGGCACGTTCAGCATCACTGCACTAAAACAATGAAATTTGCGAAGCGAACTGTGCTAGAAGAAGTAGCCCAAAGTCCCTGCAAAGTGTTTTAATGGTCAAATCACCTTACAGCGGGTCATGGGATCAAATTGATGTATCGCAAAATCAAAGAAAGCCCACATGCTCATAGGCAACATGGGTTTGTTTCTACTGTACCTTGACAAAGATGGCAAAGAACATCTCACTGCTTAGTTCCTGTCCTCTTCTTGGCCTTGTCCTTCCTCTCATTGCAACGCTCAGCTGTTCTTGAGTGGACTCCTGGTCTCTTGTAGGTCGAGGACCACACTCTGCAATTTGTGCATAGTGTTAACATGTAATTGCCAATCAATGTATTCAAATACAGTACAAATTTCTAGCTGAAATTTTTTAGCTATACTTATTTGCCTTCCTCCGTGCAGTGACTTCGGGGCGAGAGTTTACGGTCGCACCAGTAAACTGCGCGTGCTGGTTTAAAACGAAGGCGTTTTTACACACGATGCTCCAAAGACGGCATTATCTTGACGCGTGCGTAAAACTGCGTCAAGGTTGTGACAATCAACTGCACGGAGTAGAGAAATGGACTATAAACTATATATTGATGCGTTGACTGCGGTTTACTTTTGAGAGTGGAAAAATGCATGATTCATGTCATTAAACTGTTAAGGTCATGATTCGAGCCCAGCGGTGGGGCCAAAGTGTTGGGTGGTTGGTGTCCTTGGCAAGAATAGTTAGTAATCAATTGCTTGTTTGGATACAACCCAATTGGGTTAGTTTGTTTTATTAGTATCTAATCTAAGTGCTGATTGGGTTGCTGGTTTGCCACCTAGATGCAGTGAAATTTTTATGACAATTCCTAATGGTAGCGATGACAGTTGGCACCCACTCTTGAGCACCCACAGATTGTAAGTGTGGTCATAAATTTTATGTTTCACATGTGTACCAAATACTAAAAATAAACTGCAAAAGCCGCTTGGCAGGACAGCACCTAACCAGGGTCAAGGTATGTAGGGGTCAATTGGACGTTCAAATCTGAGTCATACCACCCACACTAGCCTTAAGCCATTCAAAAATACCATACCATTGTTTTTCTTGCCAAACCAGGCATTGGTTTGGCAACAAACCATATCTTGTAAATTGTAATAAATTAAGCCAAAAACACTTATCTTTATAAATCTAACTGAGGGAGGCCTGATTACATTCCAAAGTTGACTGAAACATTGAAACATATGCAGTTCCATTCCAGATGCAGCCGACACCGACAGATTTTGCTGCCTCCAAATCCCCCTTCTGCTAAAGTACCAGGGGATAAATCAAAATCTCTTCCAGAACAAAGTTCGGGTGAAATACAAAGTCCACAGGGCTGGAAAAATGTAAATTTCCCGGGAATCCGCATATGATTTCCCTCCCCGCCGGGACAGCTTCAAACTAAATGATATTCTTCACCTCCAAATTTGATTCCTAAGGGTCCGGCGTTAAGAAAACCAGCTTTTCACATGCAATTTTCGGCAATTGCGCATTTTTTCTCGCACTGATAAATGTATTTCTGCGCCAAAAAAGACTGAAAATTCACACACACGAATCCACGTATTACTCACCATAAACTAAAGGTCCTGGAAGACAACCATAAATCCAAGTTACAGAATGTAAATCAATCAATCGATCTTGTCCGATACAAAACAGGTCGCCTTACCTATAATTCCCTCCCAGACCCTCTTAAAATGATGCATAATGAATACAAATAGTCCCCAAGTGCGTCAATCATTATGCATGGCCTCGACAGTGCCTCGCCAATTCGTATATAGCGCTTTTTTGTTCTTTCCTGGTTCATTATTTACAATAAAGCATTACCCCCTCCTCGCCCCCCATTAAATGGATCAACCAAACAACAAAGTTCACATGGATTCCATTCATATGTTTATTTCACGTAACAAATAAAAACGGTAATTAAGTCAGAATTATTTTTAAAAAATCATTTCAGAAATGACTAACTAGATTGAAATCATCATGGTTTTTTATTGCTAAATAACGACGTCAATTTAGCTGAAAAAACTGTACAAAAATGGGCCGACGGTGAACCCCGACGGCATGGTCCAAGCGCGTAATATTTGACACAAAACCAAGAGTTAGAAACTCGGTTTAAGAAAGAATCTTACTGTAACTGGAAAGTTGTGATCAGAAATTACACGTGGATGACGTGATACCTGGTGGTCCCTGAGCTGAACAGTCATGAAAGATCAGTAGTTAAACGCTTAGACTGGCTTGGGGAATTTCCCGGCCATTTTTATCATTCACGTTTTTCCCCCCGCGGTAACAGCATTTCATACCAGCCGTCTGGCTGAGGCCTGTATGAAGCTCAGTCGGCGCCGCTAACTAAGAAATTGGAACCCGACGCGACATTTCGGGATTCATTGATTTATAGGGCCTATTTATTTATTTTGGACGCTTAATTTTGGATAAAAACGACTCGTACTTCAATTTTATTATCCTTTTTTGTTATTTTCTTCTCTTTCTCATTTTCTTTTTCTTTCTCCCTCTTCATTTCCCGCGGGATGCAGATTTCCCGGAAAGGAGCTTCCAAATTCCCACTGTTTCCCGCCATGAAAGTACATTTAAACAGGACACTTTTAAAATAGTACTGACAGCATTTTTCCAACGCAAGTACTTACTGAGTGATGCAGCCAACAATCTGGTACAATGATCTGCAATCTTCTGATGGGAGACCGTGAGTGAGTATAGAAGGGCAAAATGAGGGGCATAATGCCTGTAGATTGATTTCCTCATCTGTAAACTTCCATGCAGAAATCCAAGGCACACGCTGAAAAAATACAGACACCGCCAATGTATTGGTAAAAATCGCCACGCTGCATCCCCTTAGCAAGTGTCGCCATGATGTTACGATAATTTTGAATTTATTAAACACAAAGTTTTTAAAAAATCCGTTTTTGTCCCCCCGTCAACGGGGGTGGCCTCACACACATCAGTATCTTTATGAGCAAAAGATAATTTTGAATGAGTGCTTTATAGGGCTGTGCCTAATCTGCCTAGATATGAACATTTCTCAACTATTTTTTTTTTTTTATTGACCGCCACCTTACTAGTTTATCTTGAAATTGTTGAGGGGGAGGGGTGGACATTTCGGTGGTGGTCATCTCTGTAATGAATTAATGGGGACGGAACGACCCAACTGTTTGGGAAGGCCCAATTTTTCCTCCGGGCAAAAAAGGGTGGGTTTTATGGATATTGTAAGCATACGACCCCTTTCACCTAAATGAATCTTGAATTTAAAACCAGGTGTATCCTGAAGCATTACTGAACCAAGTGTTGACAAGCAATATTTTGTCAATTACAGACACCAAGCTTGATGAGGACTTTTTTTCCAGAAATTGGAACTTGTCAGTTGGAACTTTGGGGGGGGGGGTCAACAAATTTGGCCAGAGGTGGGGGGGAGGGGGTCCACTGACCATAAAATCTCAGAATAAAACCCTGCCATTTTCTCAGGGCATAAAGTGTAATAATATAAAAAATTCTACTGACATTAAAACTGCAGCATCTGTCTCAACCAAATGTACCAATACATGACAACAAACATCATGACACGGAAATGCCATTATTTTATGTCATTTTTCTATTAGTTAACTTCACATGTTTATTTTATGTATTAAACTTACCTGCATTGGTTTGGAAACCCCAAAACAGTAAATCTGATTTATGCCTTGGTGTCTGGGTCTTCGTCCTACATACTTTTTCATGAATTTGAAATTAATTTCAGAAGATTAAGATTACAGTTAGCTATTTGCTTTGCACGGTGTTGAAAGGATTCGACTGTACAGTCACAAAACATGTAGGCGAATCATTGCATACACGGACAAATTCTTACTTGTGTGCAACCAGAGCTAAAGACTTCATTGTGACATCTTAGCTCTAGATCCAGGGATACCCCCTTGATGCATATGGGGCAATGTAGGACTTCAGCTAAGGTGGACTGAAGTATGCATGGAGGCCACCAGTAGTGGAGTAACTCTTGCAGCTACTCTGGTACTCCCCTACCAGCTACCTAGTAGTAGGCAACACTTGACCCAACAGACGGTAGGCAAAACATTTCACTGTTTTGAAGTATTCTTTTCTGATTATTTTCAAAATTTAGTACCGTATTCGACCTATTTAGCGCCCCCTCCCTATTAAGCGCCCCCTCAGACCATTGCCGACTTGCAAAATCATGTTCAAATAAGCGCCCCTCCATTTCGGAGAGGTCACAGGCTATGTACATTCACTTTGAGTCCCCATTACTACATGCAACTGTATATTTGTACTATTATCTTTCGGCGTATTTATAGGCTAAATGTACATTGTTACAGGTTGAGTATTATTTAACACCCGGAAAACATGTGATAGATGTTGTAAATACCGCCACACGTACACTATAGCCAATGTTTGAGTATATTGGAGAAAATCCTAGGACTCGAGAAAAAAAAATATGAGATTGTGAATTAATCACGCCAATTGCTGATGGTGCGGATGTCGTCCGACGGCGTGGTTGTGCGTTTGTCCCTGATGGGAAATATCCAACATTATGTCTGGATTTGGCTTTTAAACAAAGGGGAGATTGATAGAAATTAGAAGAAGAAATGAGTGAGTGAGTATTAAAGTTAACTGGACAACTCAAAACACATTGTTGTTCATATCGGGTCGAAAGTTAAAAACAACAAAATCTTTAAAGCATACCCCACAATAAATTCAAGTCACTTTTAAAAATTAAAAATATTTAAAACAAAATCGGCCTCCTTCAGGAAAATTTATCACCTGAAGCGGCCTAATATCTTGAAATATGTTTGCAAATCTGGGACACTGTAATTTTTCTATGAATAAGCGAATAATCACCGCACTCCAAAGTAATACAGTTCACAAGAAAGAAGCACAATTCACAGGAGAATGTAAATACACCAAGGACTGGCTCACCGCTAGCAAAGGACTAGCGTCACGAAGTATGACCAATTTTACATTCCGCTAATACAATCTCGTCCCGTCGTCCCAACAAAACCTGTAACTACCAACAGCCAACAGTTGGTTGAAAAACATGCATTCTTATTAGTTTCTTTTTTTGAACTGAATTCCCCAC
>JAMKCH010047614.1:0-53858 GCA_023653785.1 Ophioderma brevispina | reverse complement strand
TCCCCTTAGACTGAGAACACCATTTCCAACAACTGTGGCCAAAATCCTATATTTGAAATTGGGGGCACTCGACTTCAAAAAAAATGCCATTATTGCGTTAAATTTTTGTAATCAACGAACCACGGCTGATACCTAAAATTTTCTAATAAGAAAGCTTGCTGACGTGAATCATTAGCCATGTATTAATGAGAAATATCTTTTTATCATAATTTTGACTCTCTCCATCAAAGTGTGAAATGGGGAGCTGTTGGGAATATTGCCAAAATGTGCACCAAGGAAACTGTTAGAGGCAGCCGACACTCAAGTAGTGCCTAAATTTATTTAGCATTCATTTTAATATTAGAGCTTTTTTGAATTGTTAGATTTCTTTCAGGTCAGTTAGGCATCTCTCCTACCAGAAGAAGATGTCAGGGAAGATGATTTACCTGGAATATGAAAGTTTCTTTGAAAGTAGGATGAGCTGTCCCTCTCCTTACTGAAGTCTTACTCTTAGTCATTCTCAAATCCACACTGCTGGACATTAAGGCAACCTTCACGTAAGAATCTGTAACAGAAGAATATTGGGTTACAGTTGAACTTTGTTAAAAACTCTTGGATACAGCTGAAAATAGGAAGAATTCAAGAATACATGGACAAGATAGCACTTCTTTTGGTTAAAACCTAACCCTTTCTGTCAAAGCATTTGTTTTCTATTTATAAGAGTGCTCCAATTAGCCCTAATCCCGGGGGGGGGGTGGGGGGGGGTTCTCAAGGGTTTGTTTGGTACCCATGCTCGTTCATCCAGGGGTTCTGAAAAGTGACCCCTACCAGGACAATTTTCAGCGGAAGATACCCCTAACGAAAAAACCAGTTATTCAGTTAACATATACAGTTTTCGTGAAAACATACCCCTAACGGGACCAATTTGCGGTAAAATAGAATGATTAAACGAGAACTTACCTGTTCGAAGTTTAATCTAATTTTATGAGTAATGGTGAGTGAGAGATAACGTGAGATCCCGTTTGCGCATGCGTAATCAGTCTTTAAATTATGAGGCCAGAGGAATAACTCCTAAACAATTACATTACCTGTTATTGTCTGTATATTTTTGTACAAACTTACACTTAGTTTGAGTTCCATGGTTGGGCGGGCACATATCTCCACTCGCCATTACCATAAAATTGATATTAACCTTCAAAACAGTTAACGTTCCGTTAAGCTTTCTGTTTTATCTCTAATACGTTCGAGATACCGTGAGACTTTAAAGCAACTCTGGTCTCATAAAGAAATATTCACACCACAATTCCTTATATTCAACATGTTCTCAGTAAATCTTATTGAATATCTGCCCGAGAAAAAACTTGTTTCAATCACATTTTGCACTCAGCAAAAACTCAATGTATTTTCTGCAAACCCTGTATGAATCATATACATTGTAGTTAGGTGTTATAGCACTTTCACATTAGAACTTTTACATTTCCCTGTCATAGTGCAACCCAAAATTAAAACCTCATCTGTGTGTGATTGGTTTATTAAGTCCTGTATACAGTGTATGTTCATATAATTTTTATGATATTTTTGTACTCATTAACCCACCTTTATCAGATACCCATAGAGAATACTTTTGAACTCTAGATCAGCTCTGAATACTCAGAGTTAGTGACCTTCATTGGGACCACAACACCTGTTTTAGTCCTAAGAACTGCTGCTGCAAATTTTGATTCCAGACTGCTTGTGTAGTACTTTGCAAATGTTTTCTCTGTACTCCAGCCTGCCGTGATATTATTTCTGTAAATTAGTACAGAGGCTAAATTATGCCTTTTGATGTTGCTGCCTCCTTGTTGAGTGCGTTTTGTAACACTGTGTGTCAACTCTGCCCTATTCATCACGGTTTTAATCCACGGGCTATAGTGTCCTCTGACCCTTTCTCATGGGGTTTTACGGTAACTGCAATAACATTTTTCACCACCCTTACTATGAATTAGTAACATCTAATAGTTCAAGATGATATCTGTAACAACCTAACCTTTTGTCTACTTGCGTACGCCTTGAATTTTATTTGAAATCCAACATACCAGGACGAGATTGTGTGATTAGGTCATCCACATAAAACCTAATGGAATTGGGCTTTGATTTCCTTTTGTCAACTCGTAGTAATTGAATAGACTGTTGACGTTGAGCTGAAAGTAATGCAATCATCACAATCAGCATGCAAGTTTTCAAAGTCAAATCCCTCATCCCGTTTTGTTGTGCCGGTGATAACTTTCTCAAATATTCAATACTAAACTACATCCATGGTTGTTAACGTGCTTTGGAGGTGTCTGCATTAAACACTCCTTTAAGAAATCTACATACTAGGATGTGAACCCAATGGCATGTTTCCCTGAATACGACGAACGATGATAAGGCTGAGCGTGCAGTGTTTAGAGCACTGTTTCACATTTCCTTATCTAGCTTGCAATTCATTAAAACTCAATAACTACATTAACAGTTGTTTTGCATTGGATTTTCTCTTCCCCTTACGCAAAACTGGATCATTTTCTGGATGTACACTCATATGGTTTCTTGTGGATTTTTCTCCAGATGCACGGAAGATCTCGACGGCTCTGCCTGGTATTCCCATGTCTGTGTAGGTTTTCCTGCATAACCTACAGGCCATCAAGAGAGTAGATGTTTTGTTGGTGATAATGGATGAAAATCACCTGAAACTGGTTGGGTCAACAAATTACGTGTCTGTGGGAGCATTAATTGGTAGGCCAAGAGTATTAATAAATAAACAATGGAAAGGTGGAAATTTCTGGGAACAAGCTTAAAATGCAGAATTGGTGCAGAAATGTGTCCAGAATAATATACTAAAAGTCCCCAAACATCCTCTTTGTGCATTTTCCAGAAATAAGGGGGAAAAGTTGTAACATGGGGACAATTACGAAATATTTCAATTGTCCTTAAATGGTTTCCACATTTTTGTCATGTCCCAAGGGTAAAAAAAAGGTATAGTTTGCCCTATCCTATGGTGCTTGTAGTTTAATAACTCTATGGTAAAAAAGGCTCAAGGTCATCCTGGTGGTAAATCTTTCAGAATGGTCGATTCTTCTGAAAGATGTGTCAAATCTTCCTCTAAGTAGTTGTACATGAACACCAAATGAATTTTAAACAGGTGATGGTCATACTTGCAAATTACAGGGCCAAGTGTGATGGGGTTCTACAGCCTCTATGGGGGTCACTGCTTTCTTCTTCTGCTCTTATATGTCAATATTGAAGCCATGTAGGTGATTTGAATGAACTTTTCTGTTTAAATATGACTCTACAGCATTTGAATCTGGTTTCAATTAATTGGATCATTTTGAATATTTACCCCCCCAGATGACCTTATGATTTAGGTCTGTAGTAATTAAACTACAGGTTGTAGATAGGGCAACTATACCTTTTATGATCCTTGGGAATGACAAGAATGTTGGAACACATTTACGGACAATTCTAATATTTTGTAATTTTACCCCTGACAAACTTTTGCCCCCCTTATTTGCTGAAAAGCTCAAAGAGGATTTTAGGGGACCTTTTAGTATGTTATTCTAGAAACATTTGCTCACACTCCGGATATTTTCAGCCTTGTTCCCAGAAATTTCCACGTTAAAAACAAAATTCTTGGCCTATGGGTCTTTCAGTAAGTGTACAATTTTGTAGAAGCCACGGCTGCCGTGGCCATTTTTTGGAACAATAATTATTCCTTGTCCTCAGTCTTGATCAATTTTCTGTAAGCATTTACTGATGAGACAAAATGGAGGGAAGGCATAAAAATACATTCATTCAATTTGCCAAAAAAGCATCTGCAGATATTGCTTCAGGGTCAGGCTTCCAAGCTATGTACATAGGAAGCTGTGCGTTCCAGCGAGATGCAAATAAATCTATCTGCGGTGTACCAAATGTGTACCCATTTGAGCAAAGAACCTCTTTATTAAGTGCCATTCCTGTTTGATCACAGAAATTATGCGATTTAGTCTGCTATCACGTTAAGAGCGCCCGGTAAATGTTCCACAGACACCCACAGGTTTTCTCCCTCTCTACACCACTCCCAAATCAATTTTGCCATATCATTACATGTTTGAGATTTACTACCCCCATGTTTGATATGTACGACACTGCTGTAGTGTTGTCTATTCTCGACGTTATCATGTTCATTTTTGTCCTCTTGCACAAAATGATGTTAAAGGCAATTTGCGGCCTGCACTTTCAATAATTAATTTACATTAGATTCACTTTACTAATGCTTCACTATTCCTCTACCTCCAATATGAGTCTTGCCACTAGAGCCCCCCCCCCCTGCACCAGAGGCATCAGAGTCCAATATAAGGTGTTGTGGTTACCCTACCAATTGTACTAATGCATTATCAATGGTTTTTCAATCCCCACCACCACTGCAGCTCTAATTTGGCTCTTTCGGAAGTTGCATTTTCCTATCCAAATTTCCACAATTTATTTTCAGTGCATTTGTTTTTTCCCTTTCCCAATTCTCTGTAATGTAGTCGCCCTTGTAGGGACCATATTGTATAGTTGGCATAGCTGCACTATTTTTCCTCCCAATACTGTTGCTACGAATCGTATGCATGGTTCATGTATGGTTAGCAATTAGTACAAGACAAAGTTAATTTCTTCTTTCTTATGCAGTGGTAGACGGACATCCATTGCGTGAATTGATAATAAAACCCAAAAACTCAATTTCTTGGGGTGGAAGCAAAAATGGACGTTTCTGGAGTGAGACTGTAAACCCCAGATTAGACAAGGTTGAAACAGTTTAGTCGCTGTTTCAGCTTCCTCTTTTGATTTTGAAAGGATTAATTTGTGTCATCAATATATCCCATGATGCAATGCCCTAAGGCTCTACGATGGGCAAAAGGCGGCTTCAGTAATTTGGTAAATAATCGAGGCCCTGATGTCAGACCATTTGGCAAGACAAACTGATAAATCGCCCTTTCCATATAATTTCAAATATTTGCGATGCACTTCTGCTATAGGCACATTAAGTATGCCTCTCTAGAAGATCATTAGAACATGAAAACATTTTTTGTAACTAACGTTAACGCAGTTTCAAAGGTGTCCATTTTAAATTGCGATACTCAATATAAGAGTTCAGGTCAGAAGATCCAATCATACGAAATCCACCGTTTTTCTTTGGTCTGGGAAATGTTTAATAAATTGCCCTGTCAGGGTAAGACTTTTCCAGGACCCTTGTGCACATAAACGTCACTTCAGCAGTTACTGCCTCAATTTCGTCTCGGTGTAATTTATATGGAAATGGATCCGCCTCTGTACTTGGCGGTTAGACCTTGAAATTCTAACTTGTAGCCTGAAACTACTTGTAAAATTGGATTTTCGGTAGTTAGCTTTCGCCAAGCATCAATATTCAATTTGATTTTTCAATACATGTACCCTTAACATCAGAATCACACTCACCGACCCTGCCGGCTTTTTTATCCAGACTCCATCTGTCCTTTGTCCTATTCTGTTCATTACACGCCATCCGGACTGTTGCGGGGCTTGAACTTGTTCTGTTGCTTGGGAATGAATCTTGGGTTGGATGGAACCTGTCTTATCAACTGCTGGTACAAGTTTTTTCCCAAAAAAGGGTTAGCGTAAGTGCTGGATTTCCACGGTTAAAGTTCTTCTTGCCTTGCAAGTGATAGGGTGCCATTGCTTGACGGTTTCACCGTTTTTGTTTTTGCGACCGCGCATGACAAGACCTCCAGCTGCTTTTGACTGTTCATCTAAGTCCTTTCACCTGCTTAATCAAGGTCATCCTGAACAAACCAAGCTTGTGGGTTTCACATCTGGCTTACACAGATGCCCTACCCCGACATTATTTATTTCCGGCTTTATCAACTCCTTCCTTAAGTTGTTAAAAATCATAGCCGGCGGTCAGCAACAAGGGCCACTAGCATCTTCCTGGTCTTTTGGTCAGATCTTGGTTTTGGGCCCCATGCCAATTAACCCCTTTGAGCACGTCCTTGCATCTCACATCCTGGGACGTGTTGTTCAACTGGTCCCCAGAATTGGCTGGTTCACTTTAGGTACGAGCAAGGTTGCGCAGTTTGGTTGGTTTGCTTGTGATTTTTGAACACTCTTCCCTTAATTCTTGATCCATTTCGGACACCAGAGCTTTTCAAGGAGTTTAGCATTTCCTGTCAAATCGTCCTCTCCCTTCTCCCGCCTCAACAATGCAAATCTCTTGGCAAAACCAATGTCCTTGGCTTTGGCCATAGTGTGCGAACACTGGGATTTTGGTTTATCAATACTCAAATCAGAAGCATTGCCGCCAAGTACTCGGTCCAGTTCCTGTATCATCCCTTTGTACTTGTAGCATTAGCCTTGGGCTTATGATGTGAGGCAGAGGCATCAGCAGTCGTAAGTTTTGCACTTCCTGTCAATGCGTGGCAATCGATTCTTCATCGTCATCAGAAATAACATGATCCTGGACATGCTGAGTATCGGATAAAAACCTATCAATCCAGTTTTACTGGCAGTGGCACGTATTATTTTTCAAGTCTGTATCCCCTTGACAATCATCTTCTCACATGTCTGGGTAGGCATCCTGCTGGGATTTGCAAACATCTGAAGAATCATGTTTGAAAAGCAGCCTGTCTTTGCTGTGTCATTACAGTTCCTGTTTTACTTTCAGGTCTGCTCTCAGACGTGGGCTAGGTCATCACCCCTGATCAGTTTCAGTTTGCATGGTTTGAGCATTTCCATTTTTTATTTTTGTTTGCTCTTATTTACCTCGCTTGTTTTTTCTTGGCTTTATGTCCCTGCGTTTTTGCCGTGCGAGATTTAGTCGCCGCAGATTTCACACTACTTGCGGGCTTAGCCGCCCGTTTTCACGGTCTTGGTTATCGAATTCCCTGACGAATTCGACTCCCCTCTGTAGTATGTTCATTCACGTGAGCCGTACTGCTGGGTTTTTGCCATTATATGACGCAATTGTCCGAATCTTGACTTTTAATCCATCGTCTATGATAATGAATATAGTCTCTAATGCTGTCCCGAGATTATTGTCCCCGCACACTTAGGTGGACAATTTCGGCGATATTTTCCCTTAGGAAATTCAATAAATCGAAGAGAGCGGGTTACCGCTCGCATGCATAAATCGATTCTGATTATGCATGCGCAAACGGGATCTCACGGTATCTCAAACTAGTACGAGATACAATTATAGGGGGGCCCCTAGCGGACCCGCTTTCAATACGTGAATAAAAATATACTTTTAAAAGAACCATAATTTAGAAAAATAACACTTGCACTACTGTAAGAAAATTTACACACTGCAGGTTTTTTTTACTGACATGTTAAGTTAATGTTCCCATTTTTTTTCAATGAGCAGTCACAATCTTACCTGATTTTGATCCCCCCTAGCGGGACTAGAACTTGATTGTTTGAATTTTGATACCCCTACGGTAGTCCGCATTTGCAGCTAGTCCCCTCTTTTTTTGATTGACCATGGGTCCAGACAAAATCCCCCTCACCCCCCCCCCCCGGGCCCTAAATTACATTGACCGCTCATCTTGGAACCTCCCATGGGAATCCTCCCCTAAAGATCATGATGTTTGGTTAATACACCCATTTAGATTAATTTTAAGCTTGATACGGCATTTTTGTGCATTGAAGGAGTTATTTGTGATACACCTTTAAACCTCTGCGTAGATCACCATTCGCAGATTCCTGCCACACTAAATTAAGCCAATTTAACAGAGGGTGCCCTGAATGTTCTTAAATGAGATTAATAATCCATCATTGGCTCAATAACTTAAGAAATCAACTAAAATTGTTGTCCTTTTGAAAATGGTCGTTTTTTGTAGTGATTTCCAATCTGAAAAACGTACTGGTCATATGTCCTACTACACCCAAGTCCCTGGGTTTTTGCATTTTGTTGATACAAGTGGATTAGTGATACTATCTTTTTGTTCATATCACATACCTCATTAGTATTCATTACATGAAGATATCTATGTAGAACTCATATACATCATCAGAAGTCATGGTCTACCACCCAACAAGTTTGAAGTTTCATGGATTGTTGGCATTTTATTGGTACAGTGATTAATGTTCATTATCCAAGCATCATATATATAATATACAAAATACACAAACCTCCATCCAACAGGTTATCCATAACCCATTACGGTTGCGCATTGAATAAGAATTCTTTTCGATGCAAATGTGAAGTAACACTAAAAGCCAGTTTGCTGATATAATAATTAATTAGTAGTTTTTAGTAAAAAACCAAGTTTTTTATTAAATCCGGATTTTTTGTATCCGGTAAATGTGGTGGCCGGTTCCTCTCGCATTTACGCACTACTGCTGTTTGAGGATTTATTGCAGCAAAAGATATTGACCAGATGCCCTTCCTGACATGTGCTGGATGGCCACCATGAGCTCTCAAAAGCTGACACCCTTTTGGGTAGATCTTCTTTTTAGGTTCTATCAGGGTAACCAGCTACCCTCCTCATCGAATTTTGTTTAGAACCCCGATGGGGTGACGGTTTAGCCGCCGACCACCTGCCTGGGACAGGTAGTACTGGCATACCAGGATACCAGTTACAGCCCTCAAAGAAAACCTAACTGACTTAGAAAAAAAAAAACAAATCCCAGACTCCCCTTTCACTGGAAATTGCAAAGATTAACCTATTCTTAATGTACTGACAGACTGACAGACAAATACCTGGTTTAGATTTTTCCTTTGCCAACTTTGCCAAATTTACCAAACGCAGTAGAGAGCAACCTATTGTTCTTCAGTTACTCACCTGGGGCTCCTTCCAGTGATTAGATGCTTGAATGTGGCTTGCCCTTGATTGTGATCGGTCCTAGCGTTCCAAGTCTGCCGGTGTAGCATTGTATTCGCTAAGCCAACCAGACTGCGGGAATGTTGCCATTACCACCTTGTGAGGATGGCAAGAAACAGTGCTTTCGCTCTGTGATAAGTCTGAAGAACTTGAATATGGTGAAATGCTTCCCCCAGTCTGTTGAACAAAGTTGTTACAGAAAGTTATTCAGTTGCCTGGATGTATCACACAGATATTTGGGACGAACAAGTTTTTTTTTCAATTTATAGAAAGAAATTAGGCTATACAATTTTTCAGTCCTTACATCTAGCTACGGCAGTCCGGTAGGTACGTATATCCATTTTCCAAATTGAAAAAAAAAATTGCCGTACTTTGAAACCAGCGTTTGACAATTCCAGACTGGAATGATACCGAAAAGCATTGTGGAAAGGGGATGCGGACCCTATCGATTTGCGTGTTCACTTTTCCGTCTTTGCGAGCACCGAAGTACCCGACAAAACGTTCAATTTTCTTGCTAGTTCTAGGGTCAGACCCAATTATGATACTATTCAAATCAACATAGTAAAGGACCCTCTAATGCAAAAATCTCCATCGAACCCCTTCGGAGATATTTGAGATTAGTTTCATTTGCATACATTCGCTAGACGGACTGAAAGTTAATTCTCTTGTGGCAGTCTAATTTAGAGAATTCTTTCGCATTCTGTGACACGGACTACACCTTTCCGGACCTCCTCCTCTGAGCTGTTTTTTAAGGGAGTCTAACTCTAAACCCAAGTTTAATCGGGTTAGTCCTTCATCAATGGACCCTTTTTTACTTTCAACATGAATCTGAACTGATGTAGCTGGAAAGAAAGTCCTCCTGGATGGGCTATTTCAACCCATTCCCTGAGACTTTCTCCCTATTTGTTTCCACAATTTCAGAGTATGTTTCGTTAAACCAAAGTTTTCAACAGGGGTGACGGATATACTTGCTCAGCAAATACTCCTGTGTGAGGATTTACTAGAGCCAAAAGATAATTGACCGCGATGCGCCTTCCTGACGTCAATCAGTTTTTCGAGCGGCGGGGCCTAGCCTTTGGCAACCACGCTCCCAACCATGCTAGGCACATGTGCTGGTGATTTGGCTGCCATTAAGCGAATCTTCATAGCTGAACAGCACAATTCTTCCCGCATCTCTTTTTCTTCTAAGCCAGGGTAACCAGCTGCCCTCCTCATCAGATATCCTTAAGGATATCTGTACTGGGGGTAAATGGTTTTGGGCTCCTTACAAGTCAGTCCGGGGCAGGTACTTGTGGTACTGGTTACCACAGGATACCAGTAGCAGCCCTCAAAGGAAACCTGACCTGACATTGAAAAAAAGGGTCCATTCATTTAGGACTAATCCTGGTTTAAATCCAAGTTTAAGTTTAGCCCCCCCCCCCTTTAAATTTTAAGATTACCAGCCTTAGTTTTTCAATATTGTACTTGATATATGTATTTTTTGGCCAAAAATATTCCAGGAGCATTAACCAGCAAAAATGCAACAAACAGAACTTTTTTTTCCCATCCATGTGCCCTGAGGGTTTTCTATTGTACAATAAGTGTTTTTTATCTTTGCACATTTTGCAAATTTTGGTTTGCAACTTGCGTGTTGAAACAAACTATGCTTTGAACTATGGTTAGCTGCTTACCGAGATCTCGCTTTTTGATTCCAGCTTCACCCTGACCATCTGCGGAGTGGCAGTATTAAGTGAAGAAAACTTGACTTGTCCCTCTCCCACCAGTCTCTCTCTCCTCATTCTCTCTGTGCCATATAACCTTAGTCTCAATACGATACCGACAAGCTCATGTGGGTATAAACGAGTGAAACGGAATAGTTCTTTAAACTCGGGATTGCTGCCCTCACGGATGCGTGTTTTTGCTCTTTGCCGCTTTGTTGGGTAGAGGAGGAGGCGAATTCTGTAACTGCTGCTCCCGCCTTGTTCTTTGCTGGGAAGATTGTAGGCTTGGACGACTGTGACATTCATTCTTCTTGCTTCTCCACTGTAATTAAAAGCAACATCTAATTCTCCGCAAATGGCAACAGGTTCCCTTTGTGTGGGGTCAAGGAGTGCTTCCTGTAAAGGTAAAATATCAAATTGTCATGCGAGTGCAAAAAAGGTAAGTGCAAAAGCTGCCATTTGTCAGAAGTTTCCACCAAATACACTATTATGCAATTCTCTGCCGAGTGGCTCTTGAAATATTCTTCCGGTGGCGAGTCACATGAAGACGCAATTCAAGAATCACTGACTCAAGATAAATTGAGAGCTATCCTATTACATTCCAGCACAGATGTATCACATGGCAGCTTTTGCACATATGACCATTAAAAATTATGTTGTATGGCACATAAGATTAACCAGTTGCATGTAAGTACCAACAATTTACAGAAAATGACAAAATTATTCCTCGCTAAGTTCATAGCGAGTTTTTTGAGGTTGCATAACATATCCATTGTCTAAAAATTTACAGAAAAAATAACACCGAGGATTTCATAATTCTAGGCTTTTCGTACTAGTTATGTTCAGAAAATATACAGTGTGGGCTGCCTTTCTGTACTGGCCAATATTAGACAATTAGAAATATGCAAATGAGATACTTAATATGCACATTTAGAAAAGACATACGATATGGGCAATATTTGTGACCACCACTACCTTCGTCATGGAAGTTATTTTTTTTTTGCTTCTTCTAAAGGCTTACCTGTTTGCTATGAGTCAGAGGGAAGAAATATGGTAAAAAATGGAAGTGGTGCTTTCAGATGACGAGTCGCAAAACTTGACAAAACCACTAAGAGTTTTTTAAAATAATATTTAGATTTTTTTAAATCGCCCAACAGAATAAGTGTGCAATGCCCTGGTAAATCCCTGATGATCCCAATTTGATGCATCAAACTCAACAGGATCCTAGACCAAGCGGCTTAAAATTGTTGTAAATTTTCTTTGATCTTCAGAGAGTTGCATTTCATTGTATGATTTACATCATGAATTGCCCAGTACATCCCTGCCAATTTTTCTTATTAAAAGGGCACTTTGTGCCCCCAGAGTTATCTAAAAAAAGTTTATACTTTTATCATCTGAACCATTGGCCTACATGTAAGTAAAGTCTGTGTGCCTAATCTCACATGCAGTACTGTATTTTCTGACAAATTACAACACGAGGCACTGTGAAACGTCAGTTTCTGACAAATTACAACACAGGGCACTGTGAAAGTCAGTTTCTAGAACTTACTTCCTAACCAAGTGCTTTGCTCTTCCTGCTAGGTTTGCAAATGGCCATATTTACATATCTTTGTGGTGATTGTTTATGTAAAAAGAGGAATATTTCATAGAAAATCCTATCAAAATTGGCTGGATTTTCAGTTATTTGTGACAGTTTTAAAGAGTGAATTTATAGGGCAATTTTGTATAATTTGATGAATTCAGTGAGAAATATCACAAATTTCTCATGTTTCTTTCACTTTCTGTGAATGAAATCTTGTGGAATACAAAGGTGATAGTGCATTTTCTCCAAATTCAGCACTTCTTTGGTGGCAAGAAGCAGCAACATTTTTAGAGTGCAGTTGAAGTTGGCACTCATTTCCTATTTGACATTTTTGCTTTTTCGATACTTTGTAGACGCTTACGTAAATTCAAGCTAATTTGAGCTCATGTTTGGGAATCTAGCACATTGTATATCAGATATGTGTTACAGGTGGTGAATTTAGCTATGCTATAAATTAAAGGTGCACCGAGAGATTTCAAGTCATCCATATTTTCTGTGATATGTAGTCATTTCATACAGATCAGCCGCTCAATAGATTCCCTACCTTTTATTTGGTCACAGAAATAACTTAAAATGAAAACAAATGGTGATTGTATAAGCTTATAGTTCAATAGAAAACATAGGCTGAATTTCGTATTTGCTCCTATACGAAATTATAAATTTCACAATTTTTGTACCAAAGAAACAGTTCTCAGCTTGATCCTTACAAATGGGGATGTTTTTGACAAAAAGCTTTACAACAGTGCCAAAATCAGAATTTTCACATTTTTTCGGGACACCTGTTATTTGAAATCTCTCGTTGCACCTTTAAGTATTGTGAATTTATGGTCTTATATATCTAATATTTATCTATCTTATGAAATGCATTAAGCAGCTGCATGTAGAATAATAAAATTGAAAATTATAGAATTTGTTTTTTAAGTCACAAGGTGATCTGGGGTGTTTCTTGTCACCACCGAATGAGCTCAGAATGGGGACTATAAAATGAGCAGCGTCCGTCCATCCGCCCGCTCCGTTCATCTGTGATAAAAATATTAACCCTGGATCATTTGGCGATATCATTTTTCTAGATGAGCAAGAGTAGCCAAACTTGGGTATATTGTAGGAGGTATATTGTATTCCCCCCTGTGTCCCCCTGGGTTTGTGAGGGGGTAGGGAAATGTCATAGTCAATATTGCACAAAAAAATCAACATTTGGCCATATCTTTTTTCCAGGTAGCTATAGTAGCCAAACTTGGGTATATTTTAGGAGGACCCAAGCCCCTATTAACCATGTAATTCATGATTCTCTAGGGTCTTCCCTAGATGTGACAGGGGTGGGGAAATGCCAAAAAAGGTCAACATTTCATAAAAAAGTCAACATTTGGCCACCTTGGTGGGTGCTGACCTTTGATCCTTGAACTTAGACCTTTTAGAGTTATTTTTGGTGAGTTAAGGAGAGTTCAATCATTGATGAGTTATGTTTTGGGGTAGGAGGAAGGACATTGTATGGTTTAAGTAGGGTGGTCTAGTGGTCCCAGTGTGAAGGGAGCATTGGTCAGAAATAATGGTCTGGTGTAGTTTCAGTTGTCACTTCTTGTGATTGGGATATTCAGTGGAGACATATTTTATGCATCACATAAATACAAGTTTGCCTAGTTGTTATTTCCTGGTCTCATAAATCCCCATAAAACCAAAACTGATGCAAGCTTATTGGACTTAGTGACTTAATTCCTAAATTGGGTACTTGAAGTTGAATAGTGGAGCAACCCGCGGTCTTACACAGAGGCTTTGAAGTGACTGGCGATACACCACCTCTTTCTTCCATCTTCTCTGGCAATACATATAACTCTAAAGACAACCCTAATTTATGGTACATTTGTAGCCCTAACAGCCAAACAACAAAAACTTTTTTGAGACTGAAAACTAGGGCAAGGGTAGATTGCTAAGGGTACTGAATAAAAGTGTACCATTTGACTGTCATGTACATGTATAAATAATAGCAGATAATAATAGCAGAGATTTATATAGCGCCTTATGCTATTTGGCCTCTAAGCGCTTTCACAAATGGCCGCTGATCACTGTGGCCCAACCATACCATAAACCATTTAGCATCATTTCAAGGGATGCAGCAGATCAGGATCAGCGCTTTCCCTTATCAGCAAACATACATCGAGATAACCATCGCAGCTGGAACCAGCTTCCCAAATATCGCATGGGTAAATCGGGACAACTAAGCGGTTAATTTTTTGTCCAGGGAAATTACAAGATAGCCGAATCTCACAGGGCTCGAACGCACGCCTATACGCATGGATGAGCACAATACACTGGAGTCGAGCGCTTGCCTGATTGAGCTATCTTGTCCGCAAATATAGTATAAATAAATTACTTTTTTCCATGAGATTTTAGTGTTAAAAACTTTGGGCTGGTTTTGTTGTTAATACTTCACTTGCTTAGAAAGTATCGTGTTTGATTGAAAGTTAAGTTGCATTTGTTGCCATTTGCAGTGTGTACTCTTGAGCATCCTTAACTCATAAATAGTACATACCTCTGGGTAAAGAATATCATCTCCAACTCCAGCAATAAGTCCTTCATCAGCTGGTTCTCCAACAATATTTTGCGTCTCATCACCATCATATCCCCCTCTTTCTGATGACGCTACGCTATCACTCCCAGTACCAGCATGTGCCCCTCCTTGTTCAGCTAACGATAACTCATCTGTTCTGGTTCCTGTAAAGATAAGAAGAAAAGTTCCATAGACCAACATTTCCTCAAGTTTCATGCGTACAATTGTCTATACTCCTGCTATGCAAAATGAAAAAAAAATCTATGACGTTATTGTGCCTACATGTATGTAGGATTGGCAAGGTATATTTCAATTTCAATGATTTTGAATCTTCAATCTTTAGCAAGGCATGCATCGTTTTCCACCAGCCAAGGCTAGAAGAACTGAGTGGAGCACACAAAGATCTCTGCTCAATAAATGATGTAAAGGAGAAAACAGATTCTTTAAAAAAAAATACATTGCCGTCGCGGTTTGTGAATGGAGCCAAAGGTCACAGGATGTCACATGAGGTCACTAACATGTCACCCCACCCATCCCCCTCCTTTCCACCAAGTTACATCATTGTAGCCCTTTTAATATGGAACTCATATGGCATGCAATATATTAAGGGTTAACATTTTGACCACAGACACACACACAGTCACACAGATACACACAGATACGACCAGAGTAATCCCTCTGTACCTTCTGCAATTCTTGCAGATGACACAAAAAGCACAGCTACTACAAAATGTCCTACATTTTAAACACACCATGTAAAGTGGATATAGACTCCAGAGATCCATAGCCGGCTACTTCTTCAGAAGTAGGCATAAGCACTGATCTGGAATTTGTAAGAGTAGAATAGCATGTTTCATAGCTCTCAGTTATGGAACTAGCTCCACAATCATCTTCCACAATCAAGGCAGATTTCGTTTTCCTTCCCGGATTTCCTGTAATGCTATTCTGCGAGGAAGACGCACTCCGAGAAGTGGATCTAGATTCCAAGGATCCGTAAGATTTGATAGATGCAGAAAGAACTTCATCCTTATTACCAGAACTAGCAACCTTTCCAGTCAGTGTAAATTTACTTTCATCTTCCTTTTTCATGATAAGCTGTAACTTTTCCTCATCATAATCTGACTGGGCTTTCTTTCCCAGACTTCCCTCACTGCCATTTTGCTCAGAACAATCCTGTGCTCCTTTCACTAATTCCTTAGAGTAACCATCATCCCCGGTCGTCTCCTGGCCATTTTTTAATGTCAGACAACAGCAGATTCGACAACATTTCATGATTTTCTCTTGTTCGTGTTGCTACTATTTTAGAAGCAGAATGCTGCAAGCATTTAGGTGTGGTTCATGCCAGCCCAAACAGTATATTAGTCTCAGACGTATGGAACCCATCTACATGTACATGTATATTCAGTGACATACATTGTACAGTGTATTAATCTAATAATCTGCTTCCAGAGACGATCTGGATTTATCAAAGTCTTACCACCATCTTACATGTAAATCAAAATCTTACCACCATGTAAGCTGGATTACTGATTCCTCAATTCTAATAACTGTTCAAAGTAATCAGAGTAATCCTGGAATCCTACAACAGGAGGGTGTCCTATGCAAATCATACACTGTACTTCCAAAATACATGTAGTGTAGAACTATTTCCTTCTATTCCAAACCCCTGGATTAAAGGCCGACTCAGATTTCCCGAGGAGGGCGCCCTCAATTTTCAAACAATTCAGGTTTATTGCATATACATAATGCTTGTCCGTATACTAATCATTGTGTGAAATAGCTACATGTAAGCTCAAATCAAAGTCCTTCATATAGAAAATCACAACTTTGTTATAACAATTCCAGATCCAGAATTTCTGTTATACACAGTATCCTACATGTACATGTATGGCACTGTCATCCATGATACATAAATGTTTACTGCATGAAAATGAAAAACCCGATTAGTCTCAAACTTTGAAATTGAACAATTTAGGTGACTATCTTTAGTCCAGATGACCTTTTTCAATTATTACACAACAAAAATCATATTTCAAAATCTCCGAGTCAGCCTTTAAACCTGGTTGAATGTAATGCACAATGCACCAGTTTTGAGAAATTTCGCCTCAACAGGGTCATGTGATCACATAATTAAAATCCTACTCTTAACACATAAAACCCCCGACTTTAAAGGAGAACCTGTATCAATAATAACTTACATAATATACGCTATAAAAACAATTATTGAACACATATGGAGTGGTTTCATGAGAAAACGGAATTATACTAATTATAAAACGAATTAAAAGCATTTTGTCTGACCATGCGCTATTTGAAATTCGCGCTACTGTATATGGGATATGTATTTGTGTTATGCGATACGGATGGCACAGTAGCGTCATACATCTTCACACATGATACTTTCATAATGTGTATTTCCTATAGCATGTATGACCTAAACGTGCGGGTCGTATCGCATAACACGTTATACACTAGCGCGATTTTTAAACAGCACATGGTCAGACTAGGTGGTTTTAAAAAAAGGATTATATAATTCCGTTTTTCTATGAAACCACTCGATATGTGGTCAATAATTATTTTATAGTGTATATTGTTTGATATTATTCGTTGTACGGGTTCTCCTTTAATGCTCATTTTAGTCCACAAAGTGTTAGTACTTACGGAATTTTTTGCATGATCATGAAATGTCTTGTGGTTCTTGAACTTTTGGAACACTGACATTACTGACATTATGTTTAGTACAGTATAGGCACATTGTAATGCATTGTGGGATTGATTCAAAACACCCTCTGAATGTAATGGTAGGTGGTCAGATTTGTTCTTGTCAAGTTTCACTTACCATAAAGCATTGACATTTTTATGCTATTTTTGTGACAAAGTTTGGGCCTAAAATGTCAAGACCATTTTATTATGTGTAAGATAAAAGTGGTAGGTTTTGATAGTGAAGATTAAGAAATAATCCATCAAAACTGCATATTTGATAATTCATCTTCAAAACAAGTCATATGGCACTACTTTGGGCCCCTTGGCAAAATCAGTGTTAAGGGGTTCCACAGGGCCTAGGGTGGTTTTTATCACCTATTTCAAGGAAAACAGAGTCCAACACTGCCTTATTAACTGTGCGAATGCGGGGGGGGGGGGGGCGGGTGAGACTCTCAGCTTGGATGCCATGCATATGTAAGGCTGTTAAGACCCCCTTTTTCAAACATTTTGTTATCACCCATAAGACCCCCCATATTTTGTGAAAATTTTACCACTGTCACCCAAAGACCCCTATTTTGGGGGAATTTTTTTTAAAATTTTCACCCAAAGACCTATTTTTTTCAAAAATTTTGCAAAAATCTTAACCAAAGACCCCCATTTTTTCAAAAATTTTGCAAATTTGTCACTCAGAAAGCCCCTATTTTCAGGCAATTTTGCTGTCTCTCACCCAAAGACCCCCATTTTTTCAGTCCTCTGTCACTGAATGACCCCTGGTTTGTAAGCGTGAGCCTTACACCATATACATTTCATATGTGAGTGTCCCCCCAAAACAAAGATATATAACCAATGTAATAATTGATTACATATTGCACATACAATCTACTCACCAAACCCACAACACACAACAATCCCAATAACCCTATTGCACAACCAACCCAAGTACAAATGAACATTTTTATGGCATTCTCCATTGTGGTATATGTTATACAGGCAGACTAAGAGGCTGTGTGGCGGGGCGTGGAAAGTAATGAGGTAGGATACTGAAAAAACCCGAGGGGGTATGAGTCAGTCCCACAATGCATCAGTCGGCAGGATTTCAATCATTAAGGGTATGTGATGATTGTGATTCCACAAACAGTCACATTTAACACATCCATATGACACCTGACTTGGTACTCATTTTAACCAAAAAGCATTAGGATTAGGTAATTTTAGCATGCATTCATGAACTGTCTTGTGTTATTCTGAACACTATCCCTATTACGACAGGTTTGGTACTATACAATATAGGCACATGGCAATGCCTAGGGGATTGGTTCAAAAAACCCTCTGATCTGAACATTTATTGATTCTGTGGAAAGTAAAAATCCATATTCAATGAAATTAAGTCTAAAATTAGGGTTGGAACGTGAAGTTTTACTCTATGCACACTATTGCTCCTTTGGACCCACAATCACCCTAATTGCCTGTGAAATCAGTCATATATATACTTTTACCAATCTTGAATTAAGTTTACAGTACATGTACGATCTTCAAAATCCAACATGGACATTTAGGAGATGATCTGACCAGATTGTGTTAGAAAGAGCACTTAAGTTTGCATTATGCTCTATTTAAAAATAAAAATAATTACCATTATTTTGTGAATTAAATACTCCACAAAACCCGACAAATTTTAACATTTTTATTTAAGATTAGTCTAATCCATAGTGGAAAATGTAACTTTTCAGGGGACTCATTGTCCATTTGACCATAGAAAAACACACCCCACACCATACTGTTAAACTTAAGGTGAATCTCACCGGCAAATTTGAAACAGGCAGTAATTAATATTAGAAACGTTTTTGTTGCCAGCATTATCTTAATTGGTTTTGCCAGTTGTCCATTATGCAGAAATTAGACATTGTTCTCAATTGCAAGCCCAAAATATGAGTGGAGTAGGTAGCAAGATGTGGTAGTGTCTTTGGGACCAGGGGGTAACCCTTCTAAAAAAAAAAAACTTATTTTGTCAAAGCCCATGCCATTAACAGAAGCCTTCACCATTTTCCACATGTGCATGTTTTAACTCTAGCCTACATGTATCATTTGGCAAAAGAGGTATAGTGTTGTTCCCCGATGCATTTCTTCCAAAACAATTTTGCACTGGTTGTCACATGAATGTATAGTGACAAAAACAAAGTAACTTAAATGCAAGATTGGGATGAGTTTGTCATTTAGGTACTTTTTGTCACTTAAATTCATGTGACAACAGTGCAAAAATTGTATTGGAAGATCGGACAGTGTGAGAATCCCAACACGATAACTCGTATTTTGGCAATGAATGTGTGACATCTGTTGTACTGCATATTTTAAAAGGAAATTGAGATTCTTTGATGATTTTATTGCAACGTCAGAGGTTGTTGACCTCCATGCGAAACCACTGGTTTGGGGCCAATTGTTATTCAAATTGACTAAGCCAAATTTGCCTCAGTTCCTTGGCAACAAGTGCCCAATCAGGTGCAGAAAAAATAGAATGCATGTATAATGCCAGATGTAAGATAAGTGACGTTGACCTATTTTCAGATGGAGAAAAAAAATTTCATAATACATTATCCTTGACTAGTATATTTTTTTTTTTTGTGGTTATACAATTTAAAGATCAAGGGGCAATTTGGTTTTTGATCCCAGTGCATAATGCTGGAGCACTTTTCCAGGCCAAAAATAGGCTTATTTTAAACTTTTTGCCAAACACAGCAGCTTCAATACCCGAAGCTCCTCCAGGAGTTCCAGGGATAGACACACCAATAATAGCACATGCAGATATTCACCCTAGTGAATAGTTCTCAAAATTTGTTATGCACTTCTGCCAATTAATATCTAGACACTTATTACTACCAGAAGATGCCGGATGAATGTTACGACATGGTAGTGTGATAAGACTTCCTACTGCAGATTCACTCTACCACCATAACAAATCTGATCAATTATCATCAGAACTCATCAAGGACTTCATCTGCATCATTAAGATTATAACCTCCAGCTTGCTTTGTCAATCCTCTCCAGGGGCGGATACTGAATTTGAAAAAATCAAAAGTACTGGGGGGGGCACCTTAAGCGACATAATGGCATAAAAAAATATCAGACATAATGAAAAAGGACCCTTACTGAAATCATTCCACAAGTTTGAAACAATTGGATGTTACTTCTGTAAAAACAGTAAAAAACAGGAAGAGAGGGGAAGGTGGCAGTCTGAATATTATGGAACCGAAAAGGTGTTGACATCCCTGACAGCATTTACAGTGTATCTAGCACGTTTTGTGAAACCAATTCAAAGCATTCGACCAGGATTCAGGCTTGTACTTTAGGCTTGTCGTAAGATATTGATCTAGCAATTGAAAGATGGATTAGCAGGATTAAGACAATACATATGGTAGTAATGGTCTGTGAGCTGATGACAGCATGCTTTTCAAGTGGGTAAATGTGCCAGTAATGTCAGCATCCGTTTTCCAGAATTGCCACAAACTGGCCACCTCCCCCTTTGGAACTTGTTTTTCCCTTGTTTTTACGGTTTTTACAGAATGTAGACTCCAAAATTGTTTTCAAACGTGTGCGAAGTGATTCAGTAAGGGTCCTTTCATTATGTCTGAATATTTTTATGCCATTCTGTCGCTTTAAGGCTGAAAACTTGTCCACAATGGATGATTTTGCAAAATTCTGCGATTACCGGGAGCGCGCGCCCCTCCCCGGATCCGCGCCGGCCTCTCAAGTTATCACTAGAATCCTGACAAGAATCATCTTCCGGGAAACATGAGGAAAACACCAATTGAAGAGCACCAGAATACAACATAATGATATTCCATGTACAGTGTTGTCTCAATGACCATCAATGTACGTCAAAATCAAACAATGGGCAGTCTGAAATTGTTAGTGTATAGTAATGGGGCACATGAAAACTTCGCATTTGACCCTCAGGCAAGTGTCTTTAAAAAAGAGTTGACAATCTTGGCCCATAAGGTGTGAATCGTAGATAAAAGAAAATATCAAGAGGGACGCTCTACCGCAAAGCATGATGGGATCGAAAAAATGGGAAAACAAAAAGCTTATTCCCTGATGTCAATCTAACAAGCCAACGTGTATTTGCCTATTGGCATGGAATCAAAAAAACTTTCAAAATTGGAGTCTGGTATTAAACAAAAATTCAGGCAAAACGATCTGAAAAGCTGTATGATTTACCATTTATTAGACCTTTATTGTAAGAGTCCAAGTTACAAATAAATGCGACTGTTTTTAGGGGCATAAAGGACAATTTATTTTGAGTTGACATGAGCGTGATCTGCCTGCTGCTAGTGCGGCTACAACCCCCTTGGTCCCCGTCCGTCCGTTGGTAATCACATATTTATTTTAAATATTTCAACCAAGAATGACCGTTGTAAATTTGTAAAACAGAAAGTTTATATTTTTTCATACATAGATTTATTTGTACGATCGTATGTTTGTCACATAAGCTTTTTTACACAAGGGTCTATCCACCGCACGCAAATATTTGCGGGCGGCCGTCTCCGTTGGCTACCACTGGCACTGCACTGTTTATACATTTAAAATGGTAAATCCATTTCGCAATGAACACTATTTGAAACTTGGCAAGAGCAAACTTTAAAGAATTTTTCTAAACTTTGAAGTGGGCCTAACCTAAAAAAATGTATTGTGGTAGATTTATACTTCGACATTACAGTTTGGAAAATGCAGCTATGCAGGTAGGTTGATAGAAGTCTAGAAGTGTGCGATGGCGCGATGTGTGGGCCATACTGTGCCGTGATCAAGCGGCAATCGATGGCCAAGTTTGGTTCGTCTCCGGTGTGTCCTCAGATGCGTCGTTTTCAAACGAAAATTGGTCCTTTTTCTTAACTATTTTAATAAGAAACTCAAATATCAACTGTGAAATTGATAATCATACTGGGGATTAATATTCGGCTGCTTCATTATACGGTTAAGATGAAATTGTGATGTTTTTAAAATGTCAACTGGGGAAATTTTGGTTACAGGTATAGGTCGTCAACTCATTCTCGGCGGCTGTAGAATCTTCAGATAGGCAGCTGACGAAAGTGTCCAATTTTCTGGTTTTTTTGAGGGGATATTTGTCGTACCTTCATAAAATTAAGATTACTTGTAATATAATCTGGACAACACCTGTCGTTACATTTATCATCATAACTTAACCATATTGAACACGATCCTCAATAAGTTTTGCTTCTACTCGTTTGCCGTGAGCCTTATTGTCACAGTGCACGGAAACAAAATGTTATCATCGACTTGTGTGCTGCTCTGCCCCTTTTTCGCCCCATGATCCTTTGGCGGTTCCTATCTACGAAAACCTTATGAGCAATATACCTGTAGTTGAGAACCCAAGATCAACACATTTACAAGTGTATGACCTTTTTTGTAATAGCTTTCTTTAAAAAATCAATTAAGCCTACTTCACTTCATACTTTGAAAGATTATAACAGTAAGATGCTTCTTCCTAATTCAAGAGCTGTCCTGAAGTCACGTGCATGATAATTATACAGGATAGCATGTGAAAAATGACATGGGACACCTCCGTGGGAGGGGTCTCAGTTTGGTTGGGTAGGAACCATATCTAAAAATTTGACAGTTTTAGTAAATTTGAGAAATTTTGCACCCATGAGGAATTTATTAGCCTAACCGGCAACAATTCTTCAATTTTTGAAAAGCGCAAACCCATATCTTAGAAAACCAAATTGGCATGACCAAAGGAATTAATTTACCAGAAGGCTGAAAATGAGACTATATTGGTGGCCTGGGCCCATCCCATATGATCACATCCTTTTGTTGCGTATCCCCATCACCGAGCCAAACCAGAGTTTTGTGCTTATTATTACAAATTCATGGGTTAATTTGTCATTTAAATTAAATCTCACACACAAAACACCTTCACAAGACTAATAATTGCATGCACTCGTGTTTATGTACTCATGTTACATTACTGCCCATAGGTGACTACCACAAATAACGTCGAAGACGCGTACAGATGATTTTGTCCCGTTTTCCCTCAACAGCTAATCTTCATGGATTATTAAATGTTCTCATTGCATGGAATACCATGTTTCAACAAGGACTCATCAATAACCCCTATGACCTTTGAAGTTACCCACCTAACTGCGGAGGCCAACGCAACTTTAGTGAATGGCTATCCATTTATGGCAGTCAGGTTTTTTTTTTTTTAAATGGCCTAAAAGTAAAAATAAGTTCCATGGCCTATGGATTGTGATGCAAGGTTCTTCATATCACAACCAAATTTGTTCTGCAGCCGAGATAAATTTCCCTGATTACCTTGATGGTTTAATTCAACTATCCAAATTGGATACAGTGCTGCCCAGTAAAAACCCGAATCCTTCGTGACAATGCTTCCTGCTGGGGATTCATCTTTCCCACTCTGCAAACTCAGATCAGAGGCAAAACCCTTCTTGGTCTCATCACCCAGAACCTCCACATCTCCATCTTTGATTTCTTCATTCCTTTCTTGGCATCATCGGAAGATTGAGATTTGAATCGTCTCCCCGGGCACAGCAGAGCAAAACATGGAGACTTCATGCACAGGCACTCCAAACACATGGCGATAACTAGTTACGTCTCTACAACAAACAGTCAATATTCAAAATAATATAACATGTAGGCCTAGCTACGTGGAAGCTAGTCCGAGGCAGAATCACGTTGAGGTTGACCTCACCTGCTTAGTCACGTGAAATTTTTCCATTTTATTGCTCTGATCAAAATTTTAGTGTCACTCTCAGTACTCAGTGTTACGTAGGCACGTAGGTTTGGTAGTTAAAACACCTCAGCAATAGTCACAGCTGAGCTGTCAGTACATTGGGCTCAACATACGGTATGTAAAGTGCACATGGTCAAATAAGACCGATATATTCTCTCAGCATACACCACCACTTTATGGGTATGCTTTTATATCTACTGGATGAATCCTACGATCAAACTTCACTGTGCAGCCATAACAGTGAAGAAGTATTAGTAACTTGAGAAATCCCAAGTAATGTGTACCACACATGCTTATTCCACCAGCCAGATAATCTGCTTTTACATGTACTTATGTACACCACCAGTACTCTCCAGTGTGCATGCAGTGTGTTTGTCCCACCACACAAGAACTAGCAATGCAGAACAGTCAATGCTTTCTGACATGTGAATATTTAAATAACAATACAGGCTGCAAAGTAGTGAAACACTTGTTGCTTGACTGCAGCAACACCCACCACACACACAACACACACAACACACGCTCTGACAGCGGGTGATTCAAGGTTGGTTTTGAGATGAAAGCACTCAATACATTTTAAGAATAAAAATGGCCCTTCGATAAGACCCTTCATTTTTCTTTCAACTTTACAGTTTATCTTGGGTGAACATTTATGGAAATATAACCAAGGAGGAACCTCAAAACAAAAGGTGTGTTGGGGAAGAATAGCAATGTCAGGCCTTTATTATGGATTAATGAAAATATGTATGGTACAAAAAAAGTTATCCAAATTTCCTCCTAAAATAATTAAACAATGCTCCTCTTCGTTGCTCTGAAGCAAAATTAATTTCACCCAAATACTCACGTTGGGCTATAAAGGTATGCTTTAGGTTTGAGGTAAAAATTCTTTTCACTTTTATGATGCATGAATTGGGAGGGGGTATTTATTATATGGCATATAAAGCAGTAATACTTGGGTGCATCATTCATTAGTTGCCAATTAAAGGTACAGACCCCCATAAAAGGAAAACATTTCCGATGCCTCAAATATCCTGGGTAATGAGAAAGCTATTACTTTCTTCTTCCCTACCAAAATCTCAATTTTGCTAAGGTGGGGAAATGAGGTGGTCAATCATGTCACACACCTTTACGATGAATTCATTTGTTAGACCACATTTGAACAGAAAACCCGTTCGTAGGATTTAGTTATTTCTTTTTTTGGGGGGGGCTTTTTTTGGTAATTGTGGATCCAACCCCCCTAAAATGGTCCTTTTTTGGACTTTTTGAACATCAATATCAAAAAGTGGACTTTCCTGTCAACTTTCTCTAAATTTTGGTCTTTTAATAAAAAAAATCAACGAAAAGTAGACTTTTGCAGAAGTCGCAACCCCACCCACCGACACACACGCCCACCCCAAACTGCCACTGTGTACTGTCAGGCCTTGAAGATTTTTTTCAGTGAGTATGGGAAATAGTATTTTGCAACAATGATTTCAAATGACTCTTAGATGACCTTTGACCTCAAAATCCTGAACATTCATTATGAATGACCCACTCAATTGTCATTCTGAGCAACTTTAGTGAATACCGATTTTAATGTTCTGTGGACAAAGGCAGCATTTTGAGAATTAGCAACGATGACCTCAAATGACCCACACAACCTTTGAGTTTGACCTCTTCCTTAACAGGTCCTATAACTACCCTTTAAAGATCACACACTATCAACCATAACTTGTGCAAGAAGATTTAAAGACCCTATCAGTGATTTGAAAAAGATTTGAAATTTTGCCAGGAATAGCTTTCAAAGTGAAGGATAGTTCTTTATAATTCTCATACGTTACCTTTTGGCAACTGAAGATTGACAGAAAAGGAAGACAACGCCGTGTTTCCAAGATTACGATTCCCCATTCAATTACTGTGGTAGTAAGTGTTCCGAAACGGACCCGTACTGACTTAAAAATCCGAATTCTGTCATTACAAAATTTTTTAATGTGTTAGGTTTTTCCTCTGGTCCCTAAAATCATTTGCAGGGTAAGTTAGGATGCCTGTATACTTGTTACATACAATGCAAAAATCTGAATTTTGATATATTTTTGAATTTGCCTGATTTAAAGAGCAAATCACTGATAGTGTCCCTTTTAAGGTAGTCTTACACAATAACCTCAAATGACCCCTAAATGACCTTTAACCTTAAATTCATAAATAACCCTGGTTTACTTTCACAAGGTTTCATCAGCTGAATGGACAGGGAAATATGCAAATTGAACTAATATAATTGACTTAAAATTATGCAAAATGTAATTGTTAATAAAACATGGGCTCATCATCCAAGCATGATATAATATTCAACAGTTTGATATATTACTCTAAAGCACACTAAGAATACACTGCAGTCTTCTGTCTGTCAAAACTTAAAGGGCAACAAGAGATTTGACTATTAGGTATCCCTAAAAAAATTTGAAAGTTCTCTTTTTTGCCCTGACAGTAAAGCTTCATCAAAAAGATCCCTATCTGAAAGGATCAACCTGAGACATGTTTCTTTGGGACAAAAAATTACGAAATTCAAAACCAAAATCAAAGCCTTTTTCTTTATATTAAGCCATGTTCTGCTAGATAATACAAGATAAGAAATCATGGAGTGTCTACGTTTGAAATTACTATTATGACACAATATGGGGTGCACTCAAAATCTTTGTCTGGCACCCTTTAAAGAAGGACACTGGCACATGTGAAAAAACAGGGACCCTCAAGAGTTTTCAAAATTGATTTTTGGTATGGTCATAAAATTATACACATTAGCCCTCACGTGAAACGATTAAGATCTCCCAATCGGGTTGGGCGGGGGGGGGGGGGGGGGGGTGGGGTTGGGGGGGGGTGGGGGCTTGGGGGGGGGGCTGCCATTATGGGTAAACAGAATGAGGGGGGGGGGGGGGTGGGGGGGGGGGGGGGGTATTGGGGGGGGGGCTTTAGAATAAAAAAAAAATGACTCCAGGTTTGTATAACATCAGATGATGGAAATGGTGTTTAACATAAGAAAACAAATTGCCTGAGTTGATTACCAAGGCATGCACCCTATTTATCCAGTCCTCTACCTTGTGGTTTTAATATCCATGATATTCATGTAAAGATACATTTATTGATTTAAAGTTAGCCTCCATTACCGGTAATGTCTTTGTCCTCTTATTAATGTCCCCATCTGTGTTGGGGTTGTTGTTTTATTTAACATATATATTCTTCCAGCCTAAAACCATCATAGCAGATTGAAGAAATTTCTTATTTGTTGCTCAATTGCCATTGCCCCCATGAAATCAAGTCCAATATTTTGGTTCATCCTATTTCAAATTAGTATATCTTAAATTTTTCTTTTTATCCCCAATCCTATACAATAATTATTTCTGAAATCCTATGCACAACAACACCTACATTGTTGTTAAAATTCACTTTTGAGATATTGTCAATTTAGTCTACAAACCCACTGTTTTTTTAAGTTTCGTATATTTTTGGAAATGCTATTTTACTTTTATTAGCATAGAAAATAAGCAGTTAAATGCTCACAAATAATTGTCTAAATTAGAGACAAAAGCTGTATACTTTTTTGAGTTTTTAAAGTGAAAAATTAAATATTGCAGCTTGAGAAAACGAAATACATAAAAAATATCAGAATTTCAATTTTGCAAGGCAACATTTTTTACCATAAGCACAATTGGTGGTCAACTAAAAATACAAAGGTAATGTTTTTACCTTAATTTCAATTTTATATTTTAGCCCGTAACCCTTATATTTAAGGGGGATGACCCGTTAAGTAAGTCTAAATTTTTTAATTTTGATAAAATCGCCTTCACCCCAAAACCCCATCTGGTAAGTTTTGTGGCGATACTTCAAACCCATTGTTTGAAATGAGCTAAAAAAACGGGATTTGTAATCCCCAGAGTATGTGTTAAAATTAATATTGGTCGACCAAATGGGCCATATTTCGCTATAACATCCAAACCAACATCCTTTAGCCCTAAGATTTCACAGAGTAAATGCGGAAAAATAGTAGCTAATTTTCTCTTATACCAAAAATTTTTACTTCTGGTAAAATCTGGGGAGAGGGGCTATTCGCAATGGACCATGAACCTTAAGGAACAACCACGGTGTTTGATAAAATTTCCAAATTCGTGGTAGTGAAAATAAAAATCCTTTAAAAAGGAAAGGGCGTGTCAAGGGGAAAAAGCCATGTTAAAAAGGTATGGGATAGGGTTAGTAAGATGACATTTTGTGGGGAGGTTTTTGCAAGTTTGACTGTGTGGATTTTTGGGACACACGAAGAGAGGTTAATCCTCATCAACCCCTTTTGTCTGTCCAATGGACGAAAGCCTCAACATTGTTCCATGCTGATTTCGGCCTACCCCTTCCACGCTGCCTAGTGCGGGTTGAAGGGACCAGGTACCTAGAGTAATGTGTGAAGTAACAGCCCGGGATGGTCCCCTACTCTTTTCGATAAGGTCTAACACTAATGTTTCCTCGAGGGCCTCAATTACATAAAAGCAATTAAATCAATCCACCTTTGGATAGTGAAAGATTTGTGGACGTTTTTATTCATAACATCAAATGAAAAAATATTTAAATGGGCCTTTCGTGATCCACAGCATAGTCCCCTTGATTTTAATAATTACTAATTAATAATTATTTTAAAGAAAGATACTTTTATATCATCTGAACATTGACGCAAGCATGACAAAATAAAGCAATATATCATCTTAATAATACCCTTCACATACCAAATTCCATGGATTATTTCCTCATTGATCCACCCGTTCCTTTTAAAGGAAATTTTGATTATTATATTAATACGCCCACGAATGCTACATGTGGTGCCCAACTTTTAAGCATCCGTTAATTTAATGCACTCATAACGATTAAAGACGCTGTTAACCAGCAAATCACTGTAAAATTTCAGGACCTTCGCGGACAATTGCCCTGTATTTCTACTCTTGAACCACTAATAAATCTTTTGTAAATGTACGTTCAGGTGTCGTGGTCCCTCTTATGAGGACACAAATCCATATGACGTAAATTGCACAAATTTCATAAACTATCACATGTAGATTTTAGAGGAATAATCGGCACGAATATTTTCCGCAACACTGCTATTTGAAAAGTTGGTCAAAAACCCAGCGAATAGAGCGGGTAGCACGCAGGCTACCCCCGCCCAAAAAGAGAGTTACCATATGTTAACATTAACAAACTGCCACCCCTGCCAGAGCTTACTCACCTAACATAGACCATATAAACTGGTATTTGTAGTTGTAGTCGACAGTCAAAATATGGATATAGAACAGCTACTACCCACAAACTTTCAACAGTTGACAACATAGATGAACTAGACTCGCTCATTTTTCTGTTAAACATTTGAAGCGGTTTAGGATAGCTAATTGCACCGTCATATGGTATGTGTTGTTACGTGGTAACCGGGGTTCTTTAAAAATACCCCGATCTTTTGAGTCTGCGAAATTATCACCACTATGCGTAGTGTATCCTTTTTGTTATACCAGCAGCAGCAACAGCGCAACAAACACAAAACTCCTCCACAACGCTCCGAGAAACGGACAGGAGTTGTAGCAGCTTTATAGACTTCTTTTAAAGTCACCATTGAAAATGCGTGTGAAGATCTTCACCCATTTAAACACTGTACGAACGCAGTGATTGAACAAAGACGGCATTTGGCAAACACAAACCAGCCTTTTATACATAGGTTAAACTCCCCCAGCCTACGATGTGCAATTTCTTAATCATCCAAATTTAAGTACACCATGAATCAGATAATACGGCACTTATTTTGCATACCCACAATACGACATCATGGTATTTCCCATCCAGTCCATGCATGTCCACACCACGGTTTAATCCCACCCAGCTATGCTTGTCAAATGAAAACATATAGAGCCATGCACATGCAACTTATTTGAAGTAGTACCTAACAAGAAGCCAAGTTTTGTTCCCTCATATCAACACTTCAACAGCAAAAGGCATCCTGAGAATTACATCTAGCACCTGGAGCTATGTGGGATACAATTTGTTAAACACCATCCCATGGCTCACACCAGGTGGAATCAGGTTTTATTCATTGATGGAACATGGTACAGCTAGTTTTCTAGGGTAAATGCACAATTAGCAAGGTGTGTAACCTAACCCAATTCTTCACAATACAGAATTAATCATGTTAACCAATTGATTTTTCATTTTAGTTCACTGAACTTTTGACTTTGCTTATACTTATAGACGGCTCAGTCCACACTATGAATGGAGAGATCGGGAATTTGGGTGGTGTACTTGATCTCTGAAAATATTACATGTCATGAAGTACAGAGAATGATTAAATCCTATATTTTCTTTTCATGGTTTATATTGCTAAGCCACTTATTAAAAATATATCATGGACAGGTTGATTATGCACAATTGTGCAATATTCATACTCAGTGCATATGTTCACAGTTACATTAGATTGATGCATTGATAAAAAATATTTTGTAATGAATCACTGATAAGCCCTATACATTAGAAAAAACAAACCTTTTTTTGGTACGGTTACAATTGGTACCCAAAAAACATTACAAGGGCGGTGCATGTTGTTTGCGATGCACCTCAAAAATACAAACAATGAATTTGTCATTAGTCTAGTGGCTGAGCATGATGTAATCATATACTTTGTTGGTCTGAAGCAGAGAGTGTTTGTGAAAACAAGCCCCTAATGCATTTGTAATATGCCCTATACTGTACTTACTCATCAGTGTCAGTACTTGGGAATAAAAAGTGCTCACAGAAATTTTAAGGACCAACAATAACATTTCAGGATAGCACATCCATGCCTTAACAAGCTACCAAATACATAATTTAAAGATTTTTTCCACATTCCAAGATCGCAAATCATGCTTTAATTATCACATGTTAAAAGCATCAACAAACATTTGGCAAGAACCCTCAGTTTTGACCACCATTGAGGGCAGCCTCCTATATACAAAATGTGCCCAGTGTCCTTTAAGTCACCAAAAAACCAATTTTGCCTGATATAAGTATCAATTTCATAAAATGCCAAAGTTTAATTATTACAAATACTTTATGTTGCAAATTTTAAAGGGATTATTGTAGTTTATTTTTTTAAAGTTATGCTATTTGAAGTTTTGGCATTAATTGTAGTAGCAATTCATGGTCAGTAAAAGGCGTTTTTTCCCCACAAGGGGACTAGTCTTTTTTCAAGGATTTGCTTTTATATTTTAGTCGTTTACAGTCCCGAGTCCCTGTATACAATGTGGCCCATAGATGCCATCTCCTTGTTGGTTCTGTTAAAGCAAAGACTTTTGCAAATGTGTGGTTTTCTTATTTTCTGTGATTAAAAAACCTTTCCGGAATCATCCTGCATGGGAACTATGGGCAACAATGGAATGTATACATTGAATTTGCCATGTGTATGCCATTATAGCGGTGTTACTACAATTTGGGAGCATTGATTTATGATACTATTGGGCATTTGTAATGTGGTTTTTTAAAGACATGTGTTAACAGATAATGCTAGCAAAAGCCAATTAATTACAAAATGTATCAATTGCTGACCAGCTTAGCTCACAAGGACTGATTATACTGATTAGTCATGGTCAGCCAGCAATCAGCTTGTAGTCGGTTGTGAGTGCATTTTGAGTAGGCATGTGTAATTAAGTTCCGCCAATTATTTAAGTTGATGGGTTTAAAGTTTAGGGTTATAGGGTTGGACACTTTATGGTGTAGCATTAGGGTTTAGGGTGGGGGATTGGGAGTCTAACCTAACCGCTAACTAGATCTTAAATCCTACTTATTAATGGCCCTTTCACTTTAGCTTTTAAGAATCCTTATGTTTGAGACAAAAACATACAAATTGACCCTGCATACTTTTGTCTACCCCCTTCTTAAGGCACCGTTTGTGGCACAAAAAGAATCACATTCCAGGGGTCCCTGTCAGGCGGTATATAGTAAATCAACATTTGGTACTCAAGATGGCTACAAATGTTCTGCTGATCCTAGAAAACTTACACTATCAGTGATTTGCTAAATCACGAAAAAAAAAACCATTCAAAAATGAGATTGTTGTTCTGTAAACTCAAGTATCCTACATAACAAACAAGTGGACCAAGACCAGTAGCAAAACCTAGGAACGGATAAGTGGTATAAATGAAGGAAAGAACCTTTAATTGGTAAATTAGGTATGTAAAATTTGTACTTAAATGAAGGAATAGCTCTTTAATTCGTAAATAAAGAAAAATGTCAAATGTATTAAGGAATGACCCTTCAAAAGGTTTAAATTAAGGAATTGCAAGGTCACATGAATGGCACTTTATTGTTAAATGAAGGAATAGCCCCCTCCCTGTCCACACCAGGGAGGACCCTGGGGGAAGCTTACATGGTAGTAGGTGCTTGTGCCCTCCAACAATTAACCCAGTTTGACTACTTAGGTTACTACAAACCAGAGCATCAATGATTTACATGTTTTTTAATATTAATTAGCTTATTTTTAAGCAATTTTTGGTCAAACATCCAAATCAAACGGGAAATCAGGAAAAATTGCTTCAACTGATACAAAATTTTGGACCCATGTGGTAATAAAATTGGGTCCCTGGGATGAGGCTATCAGGGACAGTTATGGACCTCTAAAAGGTTGACGTAGATTTCTGGATGAAATTCACTAGTTTGAACAGTGTTGAAATTGTTTTGGAATGAAGGTTGTGAAAGAATAGACATGGTTTTTTTGTGTTTTTTTTTTTTTGGCTTAGTGCTGTATATCTTGTCTATATACATTAGCGAAAACAAATTTTAGGGGCCAAAACAACTCTCTGCTGCTTTTGTTTTAGTTTTTAAATTATTGGTGGCTAAGGTGATAAGACAAGATAGATACAGGGCAGACATTAAAGCAATAACTAGATTCTTAAAAGGAACGTAACTTTAGACTTGGGTTTGAACCAACAGCAGCTAGGAAGCCAGCCCCCATAATCCTTTGCGCTACTTGGCGAAACAATATTATCGGTGTTACGCGGTAATGGCGGTTGAATCTTCGTTTCTTGTTCGCCGGGGAAGGTAACCATCGGTTTTCAAGGTATCACAAAGCCATGACAGCTATCGCTAGAGTACACGGTCAACGAACGGTACACACAACTCGAATGTTAAGCCACAGCCATATTGAATTTGAAATTGCAAGTCCAATAAGAAAATAAACATGCCAATGATTGCAAAGTCGATATTCCTAGCCCCGTCAGCCCGACAAATCATACATCCGTGCCTAGAGGACTGCAGTCTCCACTTTCAATCCTGACTCAGTTACCGTTCCCCGGTAACCTGCCTAAGATTACCGACCTGATTCTTGGGGTAAAACTTTACCAAATAAACCAAACAAACAGCTATACAAATAGTTTGAAAGAAATGCTGGATTCTCACTGCAACTCTTTATACTCGCACTTTATCTGTAGAAGTAGGGATTGCGGTGATTGTGATATTTTGAAAGTTGGATGGAAAGATTCGAAAGTAGAGTGGATTTGTTAAAAACGAGATGATACCCTGTTGTGACGTAGATCATGTAATTGATTGTAAATAGTCTCATATTAGCGTCGTTTGTTTTAAGAATGCCGCATGGCGGACGTTAAGGGGCCTACACTCAATTCATGTTCGCTCAATCGTACGCTCGAAATGCCTAAACATTTGAACTAGCTTTCTGGCTGGTTTCAAGGAAAATTCTGAAGATGAGGAAGAAATAGAAATTCTGAAATTACTGTTTACCCAAAGAAGCGCATAGCAACCTTGAATAATTTCTTGATCGTTCACAAACTATCCGTTAGAAATTTGAACCCGCTCGACTTAAGCGCAGCTAGCGTTAATGTACAAGGGAGTTGTTGTGCGGAACTATGAATACGTGTTATGCTATGAGAGGTTCCGGTGGCACGGAAAAAAAAAAAACGAATAATTTTATGTATGCCGAAAAGGTACTGGGAAGGTTTCTGAGCGCTGTTGAGGTTGAACCAAGGTTAGCCTTAATGAGTGGACCTGTTAGCTTTTAGCATATTTTCCAATGTTGGTCATACTTTGTGGGAAAATCCCATCAGGATGGGCCGTTAGCCCATCTTGAGGATTTCACACTCATTGTGTTGTCAAATTGGAGACATGTTTGAATGGAAAACAAGGTTGGCTGATGGAGGACTAACCTTGGTTTAGTCCCAGGTCTAAAGTTAATCTTTTTTGGAGAATATCAGGCAGAAGATCTTGATTCTCTAAATATGTCAATTGGTTGATGTTTGGATTGTATCACCAATAATTTTGAAGATTTAATACGTTATATAATGAGCACTAAATCACTACATTTTGTGGGAGTATTGCAAACGGTATGACAACATGGAACAAAAAAACCAATAATATGTGACCACATCCCACCCATTTTGTGGGGCAAATTAAAAAATTGTGGTCATTGGACGCTAGTGTCATATGGCCATTGTGGTTGTGACTGGGCTCAAAGGTGTGATATGAGGTCCCCAGGTGACATGAGGTCACCGAGATGACATGAGGTGAATGGGTCACCAAGATACATGGGGTCACGAGGTCAAATGGGGGCACTGAGGTCACATGGGTCACGACGGGGTACATGGGGGTCATCAAGGTCACATGGGTTCACCAAGGTTACATGGGTCAAATGGGTCACCGAGGTCACATGGGGTCGCCGAGGTCACATGGGGTCGCCGAGGTCACATGGGAGGTCACATGGATCACTGACATCACATGGGGTCACCAGGTCACAGGGCTGTCACCAAGGTAACAGGGGGTCAGCGAGGGGGTACATGGGGTTTACCAAGGTCACATGGGTTACTGAGGTCACATGGGATCGCCGAGGTCAAATGGGGTCGCCGAGGTTCACATGGGCACCAATTGGCACATGGGGTCACCAAGGTCACATGGGTCACCAGGTCACATGGGGTCACCAAGGTCACATGGGGCCACCAAGGTCACACAAAGGTCACTCACGTCCTCCCTGATGCACCAGATCCCTCCCCAATGAATGGCACAAGGTCCAATGAGGCACAAGGGCACAAAGATCACCTCACCACGTCCCCTCCCCCCGACGATGCACCCTCCCAACTATCTACCCAGCCCCCAATGCGTCTGATTGCTGTTGTATATTTAGAGTAATGTGCGGGGAGGCTTCTGCAAAAATCTTACACTACAACACAAAAACATGAACTGCCAGATAGAGTCTCTTCTCTTAAAATAAAGTGGTACGTTAAAACAAGTTAATTTCGCTGGCACGGCAACTGGCGCAACTTTTTTCGCGACTTGCCAATCCCCCGCCATTTTGCGGCATCTAATTTGCGAATCTAAAATTTTTAGAATTTAAACACGTAAGCATTTCCGAATTTTGTACCCCTCGGCTACTGGCATGACTGGGAAAGGTTTATCGCTAATCGGAACAGCAATGCGTCATGGGGCCGAAAAAAAGGGAAAGAGCGGCCGCACGCGGCCGATGTCACTTTCGCAGCCGTTGTTTCCATAGACGAAACTAGTAATTTGATTGGCAAATGCTTAAAAAAATCTTACTCTTTTCAATACTGTTAGGACCTTTTTTCACTCAGGTGGCGATCATTTCACGTTTGGTTGTAATTAATGATCGGAGATATCTGAAAGGAAATATATTATGTGTATTTTTTTTTATTATTACTTTGTTAGGCCACTTTTAATGACGACTTCATCTTAGGTGTTTTCGAAGTGTTTTACCTCACTTACGTACCATTGACAACAATCATATTTTGCTCGGCGAAGGCTTAAAATCCTTGCACTTTTCAACTACTTTTAGGACTCTTAATCATGTTATCACGCTCCCCGGTGAGGCGATTCCTGTGCTGTTCTTGTTTGTAATAATGATCGGAAGGATATCCGAGAGATATATGGTAATTTGCTTATGTTGTTAAAAGGGGATTTCGTGAATCCACAGCATCGTCCCCCCGATTACCTAAAAAAGGTTCAGATTTTATTTTTATATCATTTGAACTCGTTAGCCTTAGTCAATCCAAGTCTCTCAATCTTACTGCAAAATTAGGTCGATCAGTAGAAATCGCACTTTGTATTCCTTGTCCGTAAACGGACAGACAGAATTACAGCACAGTAGCCTATGGGACCGTGTGGAAAACGAGCAATTGTTTCATAACACAAAAACCGGCAAGATCGGGATCAGTCTCAAATTTGAGAATACGCTTTCTCAACGGGGATATTAGGGATCAATGCAATAAAAACAGGGGGGGGTGTGAATCAACGAATGCCTTTAACACCCTTTTTTTTTGAACGAAGCTTTATCTTGCGTATTTGCGAAGCATGCCTAAGGCTGCGGTAGCTGCGGGAGTATTGTGGGTTTTATTATTTGTATATGCCCGTTTATGGAATAAAGTATAGCTTAAAAGTAATATTGGATAACATTTATGTGACTTTTTAAGCGTGTGGTTAACGTATAAAAAATTCGTTAATAATATAGAATAAGCTGACAATAACTTAGAAGCAGTCGAAAAATTAAAAAGAAACGTAGTGTTACTAACCAAGGCCGTGCGCTGTCCGAGATTAGTTTTAATTAAAAATAGTATTATAAAAAAATTAAAAAAATTATATTTTTTAAAACTGCAGATATCCAAATTAATTAATTAATATGTATAAGGAGGAAACTAGCCGAATTTCAGGTACTTTGAAATAAAAATCCCTATTAAAAAGAGAAAGGGTAGCAAACAGACAGGACAGAAAGGGATCTGAGTTTTCATGGGTTATGGGGGCTTATAACTTGATTTAACTGATATCGGAATTGTAATATTTCTTTTATTAAGTTTTATTGTGGTAGTTGTTGTGGTGTGGTTACAATGTTTTCCTTGTTCTGGGTAAATTCTGAAAAGGGCCGTCAGATTGGGGTCCCACTTTCGCAAATTATTGTTCCATACGGCATGGGTAATCCGATAGCTATAAAGGGATGGCCAAGCCACTCAAAAAAAAATAGATTACTATCAGGATTCATGCTATCGTGGAGATTTCTCCCGGAAACAAGTACTTAGATTAAAATCAAGAGCAATATTTCCCTAATATTAGGGACTCATGAGTGAATATCAAATTGTTATTTAATTTATCAACGTGTGGAATCTATTCTCGTGGATCAAATTTGTAAGAATTTGGAGGATTTGGAAAAGGCCGCCCCGGGGATGCCGACTCCTATTAGTTGTGTAGTTTTTCTATGCGTAAAACAGCGCAATCGCAGAAGATAGTACACTTCCGGGTTTGCTGTGTTTGCCCCCTTTTCGATCCCATCATGCTTTGCGGTGGGGCGCCCTCTGTTGATATTTAACGGATTAGGCGATATGGTCTAATTTTTGACACAATTATTAATCCTTAGGGTTGTAGTTAGTCTCCATTTGTTTTTAAAAAACACCGGATATACTAGTAAGTCCAGTATTACGCAACAACTTGAACAAGCGACAACCACATGCCAGTTTGGTCCGATCTATTCAAGTCATGCATTACGGTAAACATTCATTACCATCGGATCATCAAGCCGCCAACCTTGCCATGTGATTGGATGGCAAGCACCACCTACCGAAAGTAGCACGCTTTGATAAATAAAAGGGACACCACCCCGCTTCGCCACACGGGGGGGAAAAACAATCAGGCAGGGATCCTAAATAATCGGGATGGATAGGACACTCGAACAAGAGCACTGGATGCGCTGCACTCTGATCTGCATGAAATTGTAGCTTATAGTTCGCCAGTCGTGCGTGGCGGTATTACGCTACGTATCCCCCCGGTTAATTGTCATGAATGCGTTTATGAATCATTAATTATGTAGGCTTATCGAAAATGGTGGCGCCGCGCGTATCACCAGCGATAGCGAAATTGTCTATTTTATGGGATTTGTATTCCATGTGTTCACCCGCCTGACTCAGGCTTTTTACCTATGGCTTTGTATCTTGTGTGGATTTTTTTTTGGATTTCGCCACACATTTATCACTTTTGTTTTTGTAGCAATGGCGAGTAATAAACTCTGAATGCTGAAGTTGGAGGGATCTTCAATATATATCGTGATTTAGAGTTTTGAATTTATTTCTCGCATTATGATTCAATGAAACCTATGATTGAGATGGTGCGTGGATGATTGTGGATAGCTATAAATTAACAAAAAATATGATTGAGTAGATGGACGGGGTAAAAAACAATGAGAATCGGCAAACCAGACTCCAACTCGCATCTTGACTCGTGCGCTAGGCTGGAATCAGGCGAAGAAATATTGATTTAATATGTTTTTGAACTTCACATTGCGTTTTTTGACGTAGCAGGGGTATTTAACACGACACTGCATCAGTGTTTGTGTGTGTTGGTGGGTCAGTCTCAGATTGATAAGTGATGACTCCTGTATGAACGCACGTCATGATTGGCGTGTGCCGTGTTGTGAAAAGCGTAGTTCGAATCAAAAATAATAAATTAATTTAAAACTGTAGCTTTCAATTAGGGCCTACGTAATCTACAACCTAATCCCCAGACCACTGAAAGTGATGCAATGATTGTCAAGACATTATCCACGAGGTCATTTGAATCTGACCCTCGTGGATATGTCTCACGGTCTGAATCTGTATACAATAGGATTCTACCTACACCATGTCTAAACTTTTATACTCACCGTGTTCATATTTTCTAAAAGTTTTTAGAAATCTATAAAGAGGGGGTTGGAAATGAAATCTGGATCGCTGGGCCAAGAAAGGATGTGTTTCAGGATTTTTTTTTACCTTATGTGGAAAGTCATGCAAGCGACAAGCCGCCAGAGCAAATGAATAGGTGTCATTCATACGTTCAAGAGCCGTGAATAACGCTCTTGGGAAAATCCCATACGTGTAAAACACAGGAAAAACGCATAGTAAAACGCTAGGAGCTCATGAATATTTAATTAGCCCAATCTCTAGGATCTTGACATGGATCCAAACTTTGGATATTTGAGGGCTTCTAATCATGAATTATGTCATGAAGTGATTATATAATATGAATATATAAATAATATGACACAAACACAAGAATCTCAGTTTGGCTTACAGAGGCAAACTTTAGGAACACGGGCGGGGAACACGGTGAGTAAGTTGCATGATGGTGTAGATAGATCCTTGCGATAATACAGAGGCACACAGTACAGGCGCATTCATAACACAACCCCATCACTCGATCGCAAGGACACATAGCCCGCAAATCCAACCAAGCTCCCACGCAACCCAGGTACAAAATCGATAACAAACGACGCCCTCTCGCATCTTCATAATGACAAAGAACTGGTCACACATGCGAATTTTATACTAGGAAAATCAGATTCTCGCAACAAAACACCTTAAAAAAAGACATAAAGACACAACCAAATCAAAATCCGTAACATACGTTTCTGGCATAACATCATAGCTTGCACAACTCCATATTTCAAAGCAATTCAACAAGCCATAAAAAAAACTAGTAGGGCGTTAAGCAACGGCAAACACGCTCGATTCTTACGTGATAGCATAGGACTATTATTAATAGTCCAAAAAGATATGGCCCAATGTTTACCTTTTTGTGCAATATTGACCTTTTTGGACATTTCCCCACCCCTCTGTCAGAACCAGGGGAGGTCATGGGATAATTAATTACATAGTAGTATATGGGTTTGTGCCCTCCTGCAATACACCCAAGTTTGGCTACTCTATAGCTCATCTAGAAAATAATGATATGGCCTTTTTGTGCTATGTTGACCTTTTTGACATTTCCCCACTGAAGACACTGGGAAATGAGTTGGATGGATAGTTGGAAAAATATACTTAAGTTTGGCTGCTAGAAAAAAAAAGATATGCCCAAATGGCAAATGGTGACCTTTTATGCAATGTTGACCTTTTTGACATTTCCCCAACCCCTGTCAGACCCACAAGAGGACCCTGGTGGAAGTGGCCAATACAGAAATATCACAGCACAAGTTAGCGAGATCACAACCCACAATACATCATGGTGATTTTTCTAGCTGAAGGTCACATAGATTTAGCTGGAAAATCACAGCCTGTGACGGTCAATCGCTTGTTTCCCAGAAAATGCAGGTCAATAAAAACTTTGCACTATTGCCTATTCGCTGGTATCAACCGGATAAAATTTTATCTGGATAAATTGATTTTTTTTGGGTATTTTAGTGCATCTGGGATGAAATGCTTGGGTGGTTGCTTCCCCTTAGCCGGTCAAGGGTTAATAATCAGTTGGTTTGCTTCCTACAAATTGTAGCCTATACTAAGAGTTACTTTGATTCCTAAGCAGAGCTTAAAAATGTTGAATCTCACACATGACACCCGTTTTATCTTGGGGAAGCAATTTTTCAACAGCCACTTTAGTATTGTTTGTAAATAAACAAGGCAAACTCGTATTTACGCGATGCGTAAATATGTCCCCGCCGAATGTCGCTATCACTAAGAAGTGAAAACTGCACCAGACTACGCCCCCTTAATTCTGGCCAACACTCCCTTAAACCCAGGACCACTACACAACCCCACCATAGATAATCCATGCAATGTCCTTCCACCCACCAAAATAACTTTCCACCACTTTTGCCTAAATTACCCATAACTCAAAAAACAAATCGTCGATGAACTCCATTCATAACTTGCCAAAAAATAAGTCTAAAAACATCTAAAAGGGTCAAACGTCAATACCTACCAAGATGGTCAAATGTTGACCTTGTTTGTGAAATGTTGACTTTTTGACATTTCCCCACCCCGACAGACCCAGGGGAGGACCCTGGGGGAATGAATTACATGGTTAGTAGGGGCCTTTCCCCTCCTGCAAGATACCCCAAGTTTGGCTACTCTAGGTCATCTAGAAGAAAAGATACGGCCAAATGTTGACCTTTTTTGTGCAATATTGACCTATTTTTATATTTCCCTACCCCCCTGACAGAACCAGGGGAGGACCCTGGGGGAATGAATTACATGGTTGGTAGGGGCTTCTGCCCTCCTATAATATACCTGAGTTTGGCTACTCTAGCTCATCTAGGAAAAAAAATATGGCCAAAGGTTGACCTTTTCTGTGCAATATTAATCTTCTTTTTCCCTACCTCCCTGACAGACCCAAGTTTGGCTACTCTATCTCATCGAGAGCAAAAGACATATGGCCAAATGTTCCAGGGTTAACATTTTTCTCACAGACATTCAGGGTTAAAGGGGCATTTCGTGATCCACAGCCTCGTCCCCCCGACTTACCTCAAAAAAGTTTAGATTTTTATATCATCTGAACCGTCGGCTAAGTATAGTATGTGTGCCCAATCTGACGTGCAAATTCGATCGACTCTGCAAGAAATTCGCAATTTTGTATTTTCTGTCCGTAAACGGACAGAAATTACTGTACAGTGGTCTATGGAGATTGTGATACGAACATTTGCTCATAACACCAAAATGCAAGATCAGAATCAACTGAAATTTTGGGAATAAGCTTTTCTCAAGGATATCTAGCGAAACATGAACAAAATAGAAGGGGATAGAATCACGAAATGCACCTTTAACATTTTTCTCACAGACATACGGACATACAGACATAAGGACACACGGACAGAGCCCATTTTATAGTCCCCCTCCAAACTTTGTTCGGCGGGACAATTATGATTGTGCATTTTTTTATGCCTGCACAAAATTATCACTTTACCAAAGCCCCTCATGTTGCTGTTGTGTTGCCTACCTTCCGACTCGGTATCAAATCCACTATCTGACGTCTCAAATGAAGAAACATAATTTTGGTCTGTCTTGAGCTCCAATTCCGGAGAACTACAATTGATCAAAATTATTTCAAGTGCATGGTTCAAACAAAGGAAGAGAGACGATCCCAACTCTTCGTCCTCCTGTTTCTGTGTTCTATTGATGTTAAAGGAATGATCATCCTCTTCATTGTTATTAGCAAGCCTTGTGTCCCAAGTTTGGACCTTCTCCATGTCAATGCCTTCATCATCACAAAAGGCATCCACAGTGTCTGAAACCCTCCTTTTACTGTGTTCAAGGGCCATTGAATTCTAAGGTGTTCCAATTTGTGAACAACCAGAAGTGCAAACACAGTTGTATGAAGTTTTGCAAATGCTCCAGATATCGTCTGGTAGTCAGTATGTTATGATTACAGTCAAAAGAAATGTGTGTTGACGCATCTCACTTGCAATGTGCCTCTCCTTAACAAAGTACCGTGAAAAGCTATGCAAATTAACTTAATCTTAAGAGCATGGCTTGACCAATGAAAATGGGTAATGCACATTTCTTGCAATGTGCTACAGAGGTAAAGCACTAGTAAGCTTTGATAACAAAAGCCTAACAGTCCTTGAATCTGTGAGATTCAACCAATGAGAATGGGTATTGAGGATGTAGAACCATATTATTTGCAACATGTTACTGGATAAAGTAGAACTATGCTAAATATTTGAAAACATGCAATGAGAGTGCACATGAAGGAAACATGCTGCTTGCAATGTGAAGCTTGGCCAATAAAAATATTATTAGTTTCCCATAACATCTTTCTTTCTTTTTCCAAAAAAAGGCAAATGAATGTCCACATTCACACTGTGCCAACATCAATTTCCTATTTTTGACAAAACTTTCATTCTTTTGTTAAAGATTAGATATGCATTTTGAAGTGGATGTAATCTAGATTTTCCTTCTGGTTTTCAGCAGGGGCGCCTGGGGCGGGGCAGGGCCAGGGTAAAATCTTAGGGAGGATAAAAAATTTTAAAATTACATGATCGACTCATGTAGGTAAAAAGCCCTAATTTTAATGCAATTTATTGCTTAAAACCCATTTTTTCTGGCGGTCACCCCCTTGGCACCACTTCTGCTTTTCAGGGGAAAAACAGATCCCTCTAAATATTTTAATTTAACAGATTGTCTTTATGGTCAAGGTGCAGTATTATGGTCAATATGGACAATTATTCCATTGTCAAATTCCTTCTAATACAATGCTTTCTACTAAGTTTCTAAGAACATTCAAATATTTTTACTCACACAAACAAAAGTTTGTCCACACACACACACAGTGTTTTTACACAAATTGTATGCAAGAATCATTGCTCAGGCACTGTTTCATACAGTCAAATAGTGAAATAGTTACCTCATCCCTATTTGGAACATTGTCTCTTATTGGCCTATAATCATTAATCAGTGTTTAACTTAACTTCATTAGTTAGAAAAATGAATGCAAGCGTTTGGTGAACAAAAATAATTATAATTTTGTTAGAATTACAAGAAGCTTTTAAAGAACATTATGAGGAAAGCATATTTACAATTTTGTAGCATACTTCCATAGAAGAAAAATCTCTTGAAATCACCATAACAATGTTTTATTAGCTACAAGATACTGGAAATTTCAGACATTGGCAAATTGAATTGCATGGATGATGAGTAACTTATGATTGTACTTGATTTGCCTTATCCTTTCAAAGAATTCTAATGCTTTGATCCGTTTATACAGCTTATCACAATGGTGTTTTGGTAAACACATCCTCTTAATTCCCAAAGATTCAAAATATAACAAAAGAATTAGTGACATAGATTTTTGACATTAAATATTTAAATAAAAAGGAATTTGGATTTTTTTCAGAAAAAGAGCTTTTGTTATCAACAATCACAATATTATTAATTATTATTATAGAAGTTCTTATAGACTACTTATAGCAATTGAGCAAATCATTCATTTCTCCAATTGAAGGACACAATAGTACATGTTTTGTAATTTCTTAAAGGGACAGTCTGTCTTTTCTTCAAAAATATATTTTTCATTTGATATACAATGCAATGCTGTTCTTACTTGAAAGAATTCCCATGTTAAATTATAATGCAAAATATGTTTAGTGAAAAAACACTCAAAACTAAGAAATAATGAGAATAAAAAACAGGACTATGTTGTTTTGCCCATCCAGTGTCATTTCATATTGGATAGGCATTCCAATATATAGTAGATACTGGGTGCACTGGCATACACTACTCCAAATATTGGACTGCCTATCTAATGCAGCACAATATTGAATAGGTAAAACAACAAATCTTATTTTTCTTGCTTGACATTTTGGGAGTTAAGTAGCAATTATACCTTTAAGTGCATGCTTTTTGTGGGTCGTGAGGTGCTTTTGGATTAAAAAAACACAATGATTTATCAGGAAAAGAAGATCTTGGGATTATAATTGTTTGGTTCAAACTATGCATGTTATCAAATGTCAGCTTATAAGCCTGCTTGATCTCTAATGGGTCAATTTCAGTGGCATAACCAGTGGGGGGGGGAGGAAGTTTTACTCCAAAATCCTAACCCCCCACCCCAAATTAGATCAGGAAAAGTAATACATCAAACCCAATGATCAATTATGACACATTATTAAGAACTAAAGCACTGAACATTGATACAAAGTGAAAGAAGATGCCCCATTATATTTTCCCCTGGCCTCCCCCAATATTGTTGACCTAGGTCAACAGCTCAGTGTATAAAAAAATCTCAACTTTTGTTTAGTCAAGTCAAGAGACAAGGCTATCTAGATCACAAAATTGCCTTTAAATGGACATTTATCATTCAATTGTGTTAAGGATTTACCTATAGATCACGGGCATTCTTTATCCAAAATGAAAAGAACACAATGCTTTCTTAGGAAAATATGATACAGGGATCATAATTGTTATTACAAATTTTACCAAAAAGTTTTTCCATCTCTAATATTATAAGGATCAAAATTAATTGGATCATCCACATATTAATTATTCTAATTACCAAATTCCTTCGTTTGCAACAGACATTTTCGAGCTTAACCATTCACAGGTATAGTTTACTAGCCAGTTACCAATGCAACCGTGTAAAAATCTCAAAATTTTTGGAAAATTGGGGGCGCTCTTCCAAAAAATGTGCTATTATTGCTTTAAGTATTTTAAAGAGATCTTGACAATGCCATTTACCACTATTTCTACACCTGAAAAAAGTGGGATCGCATCTTTTATTAGTAAACAAAACAAAAATCATCATTTCTTGACAAATACGGCATGTTTTATGCTTACCCACTTACAGGGGTCTTTACTACAACAATTTCCAATACAACAGTGCAAAAAATGGACTTTAATGAAAAATACAGGGGTGTGATTTGTTTACATTTGGAAGGAATCACTGATAATGGCAATAATATTACAATGTACTGGGTGAATTATGCACATATTATCCAGTTTCATGGCAGCAAATCTACAACTAATTTTGCAATCGCGATGGTTAATTATCACTATACACTTGTAAGTATGGCATGATTTTTGGTATTTTTAGGAACATTTCGTTGAAAAAGAATTGGGGGTGCTTATTAGAGGGGAGGGGGTGCTTATTAGAGGGGAGGGGGAGATTTATTGTAGATAATACATATGTAGCTGTACAGTATAAAACTGATAAGACACACAAGCCATGTTCACACGCTCACAAACTCTAAAGGTTTGAAACTCTGGAGGTGAAAATCCAACTATTTTACTCCACACGATGACAAACTCTGAAATCCCCCTTACCATTCGCCTCCGCTTCTCATACCAGAGTTTAGATCGGAAGTCAACATACCGGAAGCCGTGGACCTTCACGTGTGATATTCAAACACAGGAATATGTCAACAAAGATGACTTTGTGAGGTCACCTCCGCTCACTACCCCCGAAGCTCCAAAACAACACTCCGAAACATTCCGGAGTGTTATCGGAGTTTGTGCTTCACAAACGTTTTTTAGGGGGATAAAACCCCACTAGATCCTCGATAAAAATTCTGCATGCGTCCATACAGTCAAAAATCCTGATCGACTCCAGAGTTTTGAAACTCCAGAGTTTCAGCCTCCGTGTGGACACGACTACAAGCATTTTAAATGACTTGGCCTTTCAAACTATATATCGAGTTAATTTACTGCATGACAATTAAGTTTGAATATTGGCAAAAAGAAACCATTAAAATTTCTTTTTGCATTGCTTATGTGCAACAAAAATTGTGTAAACAAATTAATCGGTGGAAGTATTACGAGCATTAGTGCACTTTTCTCCAAAATACATTGCTTGATTCACATTCAGGGGGCCATTCTGGGACAATTAAATTTTGAGATTGAGCCATTGACTATTCATTGCGAGTATTGCTATGAAGATTGTGAACTTGATTGCAATAACCTGGTGCCAGTTTTTTACATACCTTTACATGGTCCCTAAATATATGGATTAATCTTACAAAACCCTCATATTTCCCATCACCCATATCCATAAAATTAAGTTTTCCCCTCTACATCCTGCTATTAAACTCCATGACCATGATGATGCATTTTTATTTATATTAAAAACAATAGCTGTAAAAGCTATGGTAACTTGTATAGCTCCAAATAAAAACAAAACAAAATAAAAGAGTAATAAAATACGAACATACAATACGGCAATTTTATGATGTCATTTGAAGACCTCGGTCTGCAGCAGGGACTCCATTTTGATGGAGTCATTTTATACTCCTATGCAAAAAAAATATCCCCCACTGATGCACATAGAATACTTGTAAACATAAAATTTTCTACCTTGGTAAGGACCTTACAATGTCCATTTTTCCCCAAGTTGATTTCTGTTCAACATTTACTGAAGTGAATGAGAACTACATTTTGTACCCACAATTTCTCTCCTTACTGAGACCTTTTATCTTCTTTAAGACCCCACTTTTATTGATATGTATAAACCAAGGAATTCCAAAGACGACAGGTGTATGTATTTTGTGAAGACTCATAACCACTAAAGCAAGGATATGTACTAATGGGAATATTCTTTACCAAGTAATGTTTAGGGGGGGCTGTTTTTTTGCACAGAAGTATATTACACCTAAAGAGACAAGCACCCACTTGAGTCCCACTTTTGAGGGGCAGTCACTGACTGACTCCCAACTGGTGAAAGTTTGTGACAAGATGAAGTGACGAAAGCACCTAACCATTTGAGGATTCCCCCCTTCCCAACCAAATGCCATGTGAACTCTGTCTCAGTAGTGTAACAGGCAAGGGGGCAGGTTGCCATTCCAAGAGCTTTGACCAGAAAAAAGCTGAAAATCATGCCAAATCAGCCCTTTTTTGCCTGCTCATTAGTAAATTTTCAACCACCTACCAGTAAAATCCCCTCAAAAGCTTAAAATCCCCCCAACCAGAAATCGCTTTCAAACTGGATTTGACCCCTCTGACAGTACCCCTTACTCCTCTGACTATTCTTACGACAAGTCCTCTGGACTGTTTAAGTACAAATTTGATGGGGGTTTCGTTTCTTCTGCCAAATAAAAACACTAAATTTTGATTTATGCTCGACAAAATAACTTATTTCTTTGGGTCGCATCAATCTAAATAGTCCCCCACTCCATTCTAATTTCACCCTATGTAGGTTGTTAGAGGGACCCACCTCCAAAACAAAAAAAACCACTACTCTTAAATCTCGTATCTCTCCAAAATATCATATTTAACCTGAAAAAGACATGTAAAAACTAAAAAACAATGGCAAGCAATTCTTTTAAAAGCATTGGTTAAAACAATGTAACATCTTTTTCAATGATGATGACATATCTGTAAAATTTTTGGTGTCATGAATCTCTTTGTAACATTGTGATCATAACCACACTTGTTCGTAACCACCTGCAAGTCCCACAATCTAAAGGGACTGTATCAGTTTTTGTACTTTGCAATTTGCCTACCTTCAGACATTACGCACACATCCTCTTCTTCTGTTTGTACTGTTCCCTGATAGTCAATCATATTCAATCCTTATCTTGCATTGACATTTCCCCATAACCACTTTCTTCCTCTCAGTTGCTGTCATAGCCATCTTCCACTTCCTTTGGGTTTGTCTCTGACTTCCAAAGTCACCTGGAATTTTTTTAAGCATTGGTCCCAACTACAGAAGGCGACAGGCGACCTTGACCTTCATCTTGTGTTTTGTTGGTCTGTAGTTCTATTGAGGAGATTTTTAGTGTCTTCAGTATCTCTTGCAGGAGAAGTGCCACCATCAGGAGTAAGTTTGTTTCTGTTTCATCTTCTTCACCAAACACAGAGCTCACAGAGTCTCCTATCCACTGAGTGAAGCGTCCAAATGCCATTGGTCTACACATGATTTCCCAAAATGTACTAAAACTAACTAATTCCAATACGTGAAATATTGGTAAAACTGCGAATCTTTGTATTTAATGGAAAGTTTTTGTCACAGACAAACGGGCAATACAGCTACAATGGGCAACACAATAGGAATAGTGTGTCAAAAGTACTGGTAGGTGTCACTGTAGCTTGCTGACGTATTTAAAATGCTTACGGCTTTCAAATAAATCAGTGACGTAAATGAAAAGGCGGTTTCATATGATTGGCCACTTAATGCTATTTTGACGTACTTTAATGACAAAGCGTGGGTGTGAGATGTGTGTAGAAACAGGGATGAGCCGGTTTGACCTTGACATGCTTTTAACAAAACCCAGCAAACCAAAGTACAACAGATGTTGTTAAACCTTAGTAAATGGATATGTATAGTCTGAACACAAAGCCTCATTCTGTAGGAGTGTATGTGTTCATTTTCAATATGTAAACCTAAGCCAAAATTCTCGGGTACAACTTATTGAGGGGAGGGGTGTCAGGCATGGATCCAGGGAGGGTGTCGCGCCTCCCGTTTAATTCTCAAAATCTATTGCAAAATCAGCCCTTTTTGCACCAGTTACAGGCCTTGCTCCCCGTGTTTTCAAATCCTGGACTCCGCCCCGGGGTCAATTTCAATAGGCAATCATGGAGTCCCCTCAGTCTTTTAAAGGGTACAGTATGGGTCCAGGGTGCACATCCGCAAAGAGACTATTTTTCTCCCATTTATCTGTTAATAACCCACTTTTTCTGGGTTTTAAAAGTGCCAGCCTTGCACCATATCCATTTCATATTATGAGGGCCCGCACCAGAATGGTCCCCCCAAGTATGACCAAACACTTGGATATTTTGAAATTTGAATACAAATCCGCATTAACAAAAATATATGCATTTTACTTACCCCTCCTGTTGGTAACCCCAGCTTATTTATTTTCACAATCCATTATTTTTTTATACCAAACTGGTACCACATGTTTGGAAGCACAAGCTTTTATGAATTTGAACATGGCCCTTGCTTTTAAGGTATGTAAGGAAGGGTGGCCCTTTATTTTTAACTCTGCCGTAGGCTATATTTACATACCTCATCTAAGATTCCTGTCATCTATTGGTTAAAAGTGCACCTACATAAGCAGAGTCTAATTATTCCTCATATTTGATGAAAAGCAAGAAAACTTGACTCTGGCCTAGGTAAGTTTTTTTAGCTAGAACAGTGCATGAATGTGTTTGCCATGCCTTAACGCTACATCGTTGACAGTGTGGCGCCATATCTCTTATTCGGGGGAGGGGGGGGCAACGTTACATTTTTGGGGCAAAAGTGAAATTCCTGGGGGGTTTCAAATATCGAAATTTTGGAGATTTTTAACCAATTTGGGCCCAAAATCCTGTTTTTTGCCCAACTTGATGATTTTTGGCCTCCAACACCCCCCACCCACCCAAATCACCAAATGTTGCCAAATCCCTCATAGTCTAACTGTGTGAAAGAGAAAAAATCATAGGGCATTTTTGCTTCCCCCCCATGCCAGAATTGATGGATTAGCTGGTTTGATTTGATACCGAATTGCTGATTCACTTTGCCGCCCTCCCCCTGTGATTTTTTTTTCTGTAAAAACATAGGGTCTAATCCTCTCAGCTTCACTTTCGGGGCATATATGGCTTTTGGAGATCACCTGGGCCTATCATTTTTAGTCTGTCCCTCTAGCGAGTCATTGTATACCATATATGGAGCATTAACTCAAGCAGTGATGGATGGACATAAAGCTGTAGGTTACATCATTTGTAAGGATATTTGCACTTTTGGACCTATAGGAGAGACTCCGCAGATAAAACATACAGAGACAGAGACGAAATTGTTTTGATGAAACAAAAATAAACCGTTGACCAAATGCCCAGTGTCAGCTGCATCTACATTTTTGTGAAGGGTGCGAGGTCATTTGAGTCACATAAGGTCACCATGTGGTGGGAACAATACTCAAGGACAGGTGTCACAGTTTCCTAAAAATGTGCCCATGTGTAACAGGGGCAATTACTTTAGGGTTAACTTTTGGGTCAACATTTGGGGTCAACCACCTTTTTACTGCATACGAATACCAAACACACTACTACAATCATGTGGCCGCACGCGTCGCTATTTGAGAATGCCTGCCTTTAGGGTTATCTACCAGTGCCAGAAGCATATTTGAACAAGTATCACCCTCATAACTACCCCCTTTCAGGTTCCTTTCAGTTCCTAAGACATATTTTTAAAGTCAGATTCACCCCAATTCACCCCCCCAACACCAAGCATTTTTTTATCCTTGACCCCCAAAATATGGAGAAAAATGATCTTCAAGCCCTCAAATTTCACAAACTCAAGACACACTTCTGAAAACTTGCATTCAAGGAAGCAATTTTGCATAACTTCAGTTTCATTGTAAATCAGCTTAAACCAGGCCCGTAACCGCCTGAGGGTGCGGTCGCACCCCCCAATTCCCCAAAAGGGGCAAAAGGTCAACTTTGCTGAATATTTTGATAAAAAGGCCAAAAATTTGAGAAATTTTGTCACAAGAAGCCCTTTTTGGTGATAAAATGTCCCAAAAAGGACCATTTTATGGGTTAGTCCACTTTACGAACAAAAGTCAACTTTTTTCGAGAAAACGTCCACTTTTTAAGCTCCCCCCCCCCCCAAATAAATCCTGCGTACGGCCCTGGCTTAAACAGCCTCAAAGATTGAAAATCTAAGGGGTACTGATTCACCAAAATATTTAAACATAAGACTAGTTACTTATAACACTGTGATACTTATAGAGTGCATTGTATTTATCAATTGACAAGCTACTTTGCCTAGTCTTGTAATGACTTACGAACCCCTCATGGTTAAAAATTGATCAACGGTCCAACTAGGCAAATTATCAAAGTTGTGTTTATGCAACCACTTCTTTTGAATTTTATCTGAAAATTGATTTAGTGGATTAAAATGAATCAAAATTAGTCAACTACTCTATTTATTTGATGTGTTACCATAGGTACCAGAAACCATATACTCTTCTGATTTTGCACGTAACAAATTCAATATTAGGAAAATCCCAATTCTAAAATTTTTACAAGTGTTTAAAGGAACAATGGCACCATTTGAAAAATAGTGCACCCTCAAAAACTTTAAAAACTGTATTTTGGCATGGTTATAATGTTTATAGATGTTAGAGCCCTCACGCTAAATGATTAAGCCCAAATTCAGCATCTTATGGGTAAACAAAATTATTTATTCAGTAGCCTGAGGATCATTTGCGACCAAGAAAACTAAAAAAACACGGAGTTGATTCCCACAGTGTGCACCCCCCATTTTGACTGGTCAGTGACCTTTATGGTTTTAATATAAATAATAATTTCAAATTTTGAGGGAAAAGGAAGGGCATTTTTTCAACATTTTTTGCTCATTTTTGGGGCAAATTTGAATTCTGAAGATTATCATTGTTAACTCAAATTGACATTGTGTCTTTGAGTTAATGGTATTTTCTAAAACTTACTCACGGGTGTTGCATACAATCACAAAATTTCATATGACATATGGCAAAACTTTTTAAAGTTAATATTTCTTAAAGGTTATTGACCTTTAACCAAAAACCCAATTTTTTTCAGGTCAGGGTTTAGCCTTTCATCAAGGCGTGCATTTTTTAAGAATTTTCGTACAGTTCCTGTACACGATGTGGTATAAGTGCCCTCTCACTGCGAGTCTCTTGCCGCAGCGCCTTTCCCATTTATTTTGTGTGTTTGTTTTTCTTTATTTTTTCGGGATAAATCTTCCGTAACTTTCCTGGGAACTGATTGGGCAATACAGACTAAGGCGATACTACCGTCTGGCGCATTATTCACAGGGTTCGGCCCTGATCATTTGTTGCATATCCGCCATTTTGGATTTTTGACCAATTTTCCTACATTTTGTGGATTTCGAAACCAAAGATGAATTTTTTCTTTAATTTTTTTGTTATTAGTCTTAAATTAATCCATATCCAATTACCTTTCATATGAAACATGTCGATGGCTTGTCTTTCTCCTAATATTCTTGTGATGACAATTTTTGTAAGCACCTAAAAACAATAGCTTCACGGCCGCCATCTTGGATTTTTAGCCAAATTTTCATCAATTTGCTAGTTTTATTGCATTTTGAAAACATGGACAAATTTTTTCTTCAAATTTTTCAGCCCACAAGTAATTCTATCTATGACAATTACCTTTCATATAATACAAGTTAAATGCTTGTCTTCGACTTAGTTATAATTTTTGAATAAATGATCGAGCCGTCTATAAACGAAACCCTGTGTATTAAAACTGGTGTTTGTCTGGTGGTTAAAGAAAGGGTTCAGTTGAAAGATAATCTTGGCACGAGCAATCAGTTAGTATGTACAATCCCCCATTATGATGACCGCATAATACTTTGATTGACACATTATGCTTGCACAGAACTATCCCTATTTGTGCAAAGATGCCTCGCTCCGCTCAACCGAAGGGTTTGCCTTCAACACGCGTCTCCGACGATACTGGTTGAGGCGTCTTTGACAAAGACTAGTTAGGGTTCAGTTTTAGTAGCCAACCATATAAATATGTGCATTATTCTTGTCAAATTAGGTGTCATATGAAAGCGAATAAAGATATCTACAAATTTATCTACACTTTTGAGGAGTTAGTTTAAAATTGCTTTGGATTTTGAGTTTAAAAGGGCATTTTTGACATGAAAGGTAATAAAAATAGCTATCATGGGATTACAATTTTGAGAGTTAAGTTTAATATTTGATAAATTTTTGGGCAAAATAGTTAAATTTGGTTTACATGTGGCCCCACAATAGTGTGTCATTTGTGTTATCACAATGGGTTTTTAAGGATATCTTTCTAAGGAGGATATCTGATGAGGATACCGTATATGATGGAAATAAATGTATGATATGATATGACAATGTAGAGCCAAAAGTTTCACTGGTAGTTTTCCATTCCAGCTACTCCCAGTCTTAGCCAGACAAACAGATACACAATAAAACTAAACATGAATTATGGGGCGGAGGCGGCTAAAATGTAAAATTATGTAAATCACAATCCAAGATCACAATTATAATAATCAGTCAATATTGTTACAGTTTTGGTTCCAATCAATGTGACCACCTTGTAATAAAAACTAATCAGGGATAAACTACTTAATATGAAGAGAGAATTTAATAGAGAGGGTTAAACTTTATTTATTTATGAGCAATATATGATGTTTTGGCAACTTAAAGGGGGATGGCCCAATTTAAAGTGACAGGAGGAGATTTTTTTAGGATACAAATTTTTCTCAAATTTCACTGGATCGGTTATAGACCACCTACCGAGAATGTTTCGAAGGTTTATTGGACAAACAGGTGCAAAAGAAAACCGCAAACCTTGTTTTGAACTTGCCTGCGTATCGTAATCGTTCCCCATAGAAAACCATGCTTTGACTTTGTCGTGCATGACAGAAACTACTAAATTATCATCTCATTACATAAAGATGGCGTATTCGGCTTATTCACTTCAGGTGTGATCTAATACATTGGTAAGCATTCTAAATATGCAAAAAACCGGGGTTTGAGAAAAATTGGGGGCCCTTCTTTCTGGAAATCTCCTCATGTCTCTTTAAGGATATG
>JAMKCH010047613.1:0-12022 GCA_023653785.1 Ophioderma brevispina | reverse complement strand
ACAGAAAAGGCCATTTTAATATCGGTATCCAGGGAATTCCATAATATAGTTCCAGTAGTCCGAACAGCGCGGTCTGAAAATTCTCTCTTATTCCTGGTTAAATTGTAATGGTCAGCATCTCTTGTATAGTAACTATGAGTTTCTGACCGCAGGCTAAAGAGATCATTGAAACGAGTAGGTAAATCATTTGCACTAAATGTATACATAAATGTGATGCGATCTGGGAAAACCCGCCACATGGTGGGAAATTTATATTTTGAGTTTTTGCTATCATTGCAGAGTTTGAAATATTAAGTTTCCATAACTGTTTACTTCTTTCTTCTTTGATACACACAACAAAAGTAATTACGCCTTATACAATCTGACAAAAAATAAAGTACAATATAACAGATTTTAAGCTATTTTTTTTATTTTTTCAAAACTCCTGTGCGACACGTGGCGGGTTTTCTCAGATCACATCACAAATACTCCCAGTTCAATCCTGTATAAATCGTCAAGTGAAAGAACGTTATATTAATAAACGAGGGGGCAGTGTGACTTCTGTAATGACTTTTAATTAGTACTTAAATAATTAGTACTTAAATACAAAATCTGCCTCTGGTACCAAGTAAACCCCACGTTACACCAAAAAGTTTTGCTGCAAATTGAATCTGAAGGAATTCAATTTGAGGACATTTTGACAGATTTTGGATTAGTGACAACCATTTTGGACTTTAGTTCAAATTCAATGTTTGAGTGGATCTCAAGCTAACTGTAAAAGGTATAGATTCTGAGTGACAAAGCAACTGCAAAAATGGAAAACCTCAACATACTCTATATCAGCGTTTCAGTTGAATTTGAAAGTTATAGGTATAGGATGATAGAAACACTAAAATGACCTTCAAGTGATAAAACTTTAACATACTAGATATCTAATTAAGGTAACTTTTGGCGGACATTTTGGATTTGGGCCGCCATCTTGGATTTGAGACCAAGTTATGGGCGGTGTTTCAGCTGAATTTGAAGGATATACGTTTAGGATGAGAGCACTACTAAAACACACGTTCTAAACACGCATTAAATGAACCTTCAAATTCAGCTGAGAGCAGATGGGTTACGGGATAGAGGACTGGTTTCAACACATTCTATTGAAGATCAGTGGTGTACATCTTATGCCAGCATTTAAGAAGTCTATTCATCTGCCAGTGATCCACAGATGGACACTGATTGCAATATCAGTGCATAAACTTTATATGGGCTTGAATTTGTGTGTTGTCCATTTTGTTATCCCGTTGGACGTTCTAAACACACATGAAATTAACCTTGACATTATTCCTTAGTAAGTTATGGACAAAATTAGCATAAGTACTTTAATACAAAATCTGTTTCTGGTACCAAGTAAACCCCCATGTTACACAAAAGTTACTTTTTGCTGCAAATAGAATCTGGAGGAATTCAATTTGAGGACATTATGACAGCCATTTTGGATTAGTGACAACCATTTTTCAAATTCAATATTTGTGTGGATCTCAAGCTAACTGTAAAGGATGTAGGTTCAGAATGACAAAACAACTGCAAAAAATGGAAAACTTCAAAATACTCATATCAAATTAGGGTAATTTTGGCGGCCAATTTAGATTTAGGCCATCTTCTTGGATTCGAGACCATATAATGGGTGCCGTTTCAGCTGAATTTGAAGGTTATAGATATAAGAGAACCACTTAAGTGACCTTAAACTGATAAACCTCAACATACTAGATATCTAATTAAGGTAACTTTTGGCGGCCATTTTGGATTTGGGCCGCCATCTTGGATTTGAGACTATATAATGGGTGTCGTTTCAGCTGAATTTGAAGGTTATAGGTATAGGAGAACCACTTAAGTGACATTCAAGTGATAAACCTCAACATACTAGATATCTAATTAAGGTAGCTTTTGGCGGCCATTTTGAATTTAGGCCGCCATCTTGGATTTAAGACCAAATTATGGGTGGTGTTCCTGCTGAATTTGAAGGATATAAGTTTAGAATGAGGGCACTACTAAAAAATCTTGCAATGGAAAGCTCCAGCACACTATACCCCTAATTAAGGTAATTTTGGTGGCCATTTTGGCGGCCATCTTGGATTTGAGACTAAATTTTAGGTGGCCCATAAGCTCAACACACAGAATATAGGTTCAGAATAACATATCCAGCAAGAAAAGGTTTAAAAGGAAAATCTGAGAGGCAGGATAGTTCTGATTGAGTAATTTTGGCCTCTATTTTGGATTTTGGCCGCCATCTTGGATTTGAGACCACATCATGGGTGGTGCTTCAGCTGAAATCGAAGTGTATAGCTTAAGGGTGGTAGAACCACTGGAAAAAACCTGGAAATTAAAATGTTCCACATACATCTAATTAAGGTAATTTTGGCGGCCATTTTGAATTTTGGCCGCCATCTTGGATTTGAGGCAAAAATTTGGGTGTCCCCCAAGCTTATTTGAAAGAGTATGGGTTCAGGGACATAAAACCGTTGAGAAAAGTTTGACCCCACAAAATGGCAGTTTTTCCCTGGATTAGCCCTGTCTAAGCTGAGTGTGCTGTTTTATGTTCTTTACTTATTTATTAAGTCATTTTGAATGTTTACTGTGAAAACAAAACATTGATATGAAGTTACAAGAAAAAAGATCAAGCATTATATTTGTGTGATTGATGAATTCTTGCGAATCAATGACGTGTCCTATCAGCATGAATGATTCGATATTGTATCAAGTTATCCCATTGTGTGAAAAGTGGCACAATTGGTACTTCACCCTCTCTTACAATATCAGTCATATCTCTGGATTGCAAAAAATCAAATCGGATACTGTAAACGGTAGTCAAAGGCCAAGACTTCATTTATGACAAACTATCACATCACTATTTTATTTTTTCACCTCCGACGAGGGTGCTTTTGCCTTGCACCATTTTTTGTGGACACCCTGTATTACTATATCATATTTACACATATGTTGACTTTAAAATTTTCTCGTAATAATTCACATGTCTTCCCTTCGTAAACATGATAAATGGAATTAGACTTTCCCTGCTAATCGGTCGATATGGTATTTTAGAACATTTGTTGGATTTGTTAGCATTAGCAAATTTGTTCAGATATAAACTTGATTTTTTTTTGCAGACGAATGTGCCTATATACGATTTTATATAAGGTAAGCTGATTGTAGAAAAAAATGTGCAGTTCATGTAATTTTAACTGGAAAATGTTGGCTATGGAATGTTCAGATATTTGACTGTAAAAATGACAGGTCTCTTTCATAAAACATTTTATACCGTATATTTAACGGCAATGTGCCAGTTATTGTGATAAATCTACGGTAGTACACTGGTTAAGATGAGATTATAATAAACGTAATTTTAATGGTAAAACAATAGCAATAATATTGCCGGGTGCTTTATTATTTTACCATAATTTAATGGTACGACGATGACCATAAAATTGCCGGTTGGTTTACCTTCAATTTTATGGTCATTAGTTAGTGTTAATAATTATGCATTTTGGCGGAATAACAAAATGTATCAAAATTGTGAGAAATATGTCATCAAAATGATAAAGGTCTCTAAAATCGACTAGAGAAAGTGGTCTCAAGAGTGCATTAAAGGGGGATGGCCCCGATTTAAGGATATGAAGTTTTCATCTTAATAGATTGACCTTCACTCCAATACTCCATCTGTAAAGTTTCGCGCCGAAATTTCAATCTGTTTTGATGCGAGAACTAAAAAAACGATGGATTTTGTAAGTCCCATAGAGTACGTGTAAAATTTAAAATCACACAGATACTAAAAGCTGACGATTCAGGTGTATTCCCATATCTTCTTAGTATGGGAGGCAACGGGGGTGTCTTTCTCTTCTATCTTTTGGTCAAAATATATGTTCGAATTTCTACTTAAACTTAAGTTATTTTGAAATTGTGGTTAATTGCTGTAATCATGTTGTTTTAACATAAGAGTTATAGTTTTGTATTTGTCGCCCCCCCCCCCCCCCCCCCCCCCCCCCCCCCCCCATATTAATATTTGTTATATTGCCCTCCATTCTATGTAAAGCGCCTAGAGGCCTCTGCATTAGGCGCTAATCAAGACTGTTATTATATTATTATTATTATTCTCTAAAACTTGCAAACCAAACATCCTTGGCTCTAAGATTTCACAGGATAAATGAGAAAAATAGCAGCTTCTGATACCAAAATGTTGACCCAACTTACGGTTAAAATCTGGGGCGGGTTCTGGGGGGACGAGGCTCTTAGAAATCGGGTTCATGAGCCCTTTATTGTTACAAAATTTCCCGGGTGCTTAACCTGGCTGCATTTTCTTGCCACTACTCGGTCTGCTCGGCTTCTTCTCTCCGACCTCAGCAGTGTGAAAGAATAGTACAAAAATTAATAAGTTGGGTCTGATGCCCACGACAAGTCACATTGATCAACATGTTTAAAAAGAGTGCGAATCCCTGGGCTACGATATTTGCCACACATCTATTGTTCAATGTTGATTAATGCAATCAATACGTTTCTGAAGAAAACTAAGTAGAGGAGGCATGCATCAGTTATTGCATGTTCAAAATAAGATCAGACATCGTCTAAGTTCGTCTGCACTGTAATTTTCAGGGGAAGTGACTTGAAGATGCTTATTAATTTCTTGCGCTTCCGTCGAGAAGTTAAAATCTGTAATTATCTAGACATTAACATGGCATTCTGAAAAATCGGGCTGGGTCTATAACAAGCCTACAGAAAAACCCGCGAACCCGATTTGTATATTATACGACTCTAACCACACCGCCGCAAATAAACAGGAATATACCACGCCGTAGAGAAGAGGATCAACAGCATATTTTCTAACCAAGAAGTATTTGATAAAGCAGCACCCATTTATAACGAGGCGCTGAAATCAAGCGGTTACAAGCATACCATTAAGTACAGCACAGACAGAAAGGAGACCAAAAAAGGGAAAAAGAGGAACAGATCGAGAAAAGTAATATGGTTTAACCCTCCTTACAGCAAGGACGTAAGAACACATGTATGGAGAACCTTCTTCAAACTCATAGATAAGCATTTCCCGCGAGGAAACAAGTTGCATAAGATATTCAATCGCAATACCGTCAAAATGAGTTATAGTTGCATGAAAAATATGAGATCGATCATAAAATCACATAACGCAAAGGTCATCAAGAGCAGTAAAGAAACCGAGCCTATCAAAACATGCAACTGTAGAATCCAAGCAAATTCTCCGTTACGTGGAGAATGCTTATCTGAGGCCATAGTGTACAAAGCAACTGTAAAATCAAATGATGAATCCAAGGCATACATAGGCCTTTCGGGAGGAGCGTTTAAAAGCAGATTTAACAATCACAACAAATCGTTCAAACATGATAAGTACGAGAAAGAAACAGAACTATCCAAATACGCATGGAGACTGAATAGGAAGCGTTCCCAATATACCATAGAATGGAAAATCCTAAAAAAATCCAACAAGCATAAACGCGAGTCTGGACAATGCAACTTAAGTATTGATGAAAAACTAGCTATACTTCAAATGAGGACAAAATCTGATCAACAAAAAATCAGAACTATATCAAAATGTCGCCATAATAAGAAAACAACTGCAAGAAGAAGAAAGAACACCTTTGGTTCGGTTTTGCCTGAATTAGCGGGAAATGCATCGTGCGTTTACAAAACCCTCACTCACACCTTTCTTGCGTTTAGCTTCACGCACAAACACGCATTTTTCCTCGTGAATCCAGACAAAACAAACCTACGCTCAGTTGTGTCTGATGAATGCCGTTCGCATGAACTGTCAGTAACAACAGCTGAAAATTAAGTTTTAGCGAAATATGCTACATATGCTCTACTTTGTTTTTTTAGTAATCGAGCACTCTACAGCTGGAAATTGGAAATATATTTATGTTATATAAAATTAAAAAAAAAAAAAAAAAAAAAAAAAAAAAAAAAAAAAAAAAAAAAAAAAAAAAAGAGAGAGAAAGAGAGAGAGAGAGGAGAGAGAGATGAGAGTTTAATGGCGCCTCTATGCCGATATTCATATAGATATTTGTGAAATTACATTTTGAGTGAAGAAATCCTATAATTTTAATTTTTAATCCCCCCGTTAATTTTCCGTTAATTTGCAAATGTTGTGGCGAAATCGAAGCAAATCACATGTCAAAATCATATTTCAGTGATTTCGTCGGGTCGTTCTGGTGTTTTAAAAAAAGGGATATAATGGCAATGAAAGAAAATTGACATAAGTGAAAAGGACCCTTAACGAAACGCTTCAAACGAGTGTGTTTGAAAAACAATTTTGGATGTGACATTCTGTAAAAGCGTAAACAGAAAGTTCCAGGTGAAGTGGCAGTTTTTGTAGCATTTTCTGGAACAAGGATGCTGACATTACGACCAGCATTTAACAACCCAACTTGAAAAGCATGTTGTCATCAGCTCACAGACTATTGTTATATGTGCAATCCCCGGCTTAATCCAGCTTTCTTTGGCCATATCAATATCTTACTACAAGCCTAAAGTAAATTGCCTGAATCCGGGCTGACGCTTTTGAATTGTATCGCCAAACCTGCTAGATACACTGTATATTTCTGTCGATTGGGGGAAGGGGGTATAGATGGAACTACTTTTCCCCCCTTGCTTTTCTGGTTCAAAAATTGCCCCACCCCCTCCCCCCCCCCCCTGAACTAAGAATGCAAACTCCAAATTGGTTTTCAAACTCGTGGAAGTGATTTCAGTAAGGTCCTTTTCATCAATTTTTTTCATGCCATTTATGTCCCTTTAAAATTAGTTAACGCATTGGCGACAGTAAGGCCATACTGTAACTAGGACCGTGAGAGTATGAGTCCTTGTTTCCTTACCTGCAAGTTTCCTAGGAAATTCATCCCACCAGGGATTCTGTTAATAAAATATATCCACATGAAGCGCAATGTATATCTAAGAAGCCAAGGTATAAGCTCCATATATGTCCTAGATATTTGATTGATGCACTGCTTATGTCTCCCCCACAAAACCGCCGTAGAAACTTGTGATACCATACCGATCTCAAATAGGCGACCTGGGTTTGCACCTGAGATTAATAGAACAAAACGTTTCTAAAAAGATTGAAAAAGAGGCCTGAAACACAAAAATAGCCTACATATTAGAAGAATGCAAGAAAAACCTGAGAATACAGGGCTGTTTCCAATTCAACCACCGGTTGCCACCGGTTCTGCCTTGTTCTTTCCGTTTGGACCCGGTGTAGAAATAATTATAGTCCGGCGTACTCACAGTCCGGCCGACAAGACATCTCGTAAGACATAGTAAGTGCACTCAATTCAGTTGCTTCTTTTCTTCACGCAACATAGTTTTCCACATTAGTTTCACGCTTTATTCTGTTATCGTCTTATGGACCCCCCCGGACTATGGCTCCCCACGCCGACCATATTTCTTTCACAACACACACCGGTTTTATATTGTCCTGAGCTCCATGATATACTTCCAGTCGCAGCGAGCCTTGGCGTGCCAATAACCGGATTTTTGACCCAAGATCAGTGTTGCGCATGCTCACGCGCAGAATCGCTCGCTGCGACTAGAAGTATCATGGGCTTAAAAAATTGGAATCCGGCTCACCCTTAATGAACCGGCAGGTCACCCAGCAGTTGAGTGGTGAAGAGAAGACCGCCTGAAGGATTTTATTGTTACCAATTATCATCGAATACGACTTAATTATCATTTGTCTTTATCTTGACTACGAATTTTACCTAGATTTTCTAATGCCAAAACACGAAATCCCCAACAGCTCCGTTGCAAGCCCAAATAAGAGGTCACACCCCCAGAAAAATCCGTATCATGATTACTTAATAGTATTTTCAGACCCTTCCAGTCGGGTTTTTTGATTCTGTGGACTAAGAAAACAAAATTTTACGAATTAATGTTACCGTGAGACAATGACATAGATCAATAATAGATTATTCATCTATAATAGTGAATAAGTCAGCCTAAGTATTCGGTAGACCTTAATCACTTTATCGTTTTATTTAAGATATTACCTATAATTAACTTAATTAGTACACTACAATAAGGGTAACCGATTGTTTAAATAGCTTTTCGACTGATAGACTACCACTATCAAAATGCATCAGTCTGTAATAACCGTCTTATATGTAGCTATGAAGTATTTTCCATTGTTTTACCCTTATTTACACACAAGTCGTTCATAAGCAGCTATATCCTCCGGGGATGTTCCCATATATGTAGTGTGTCCCCAAGGTTTTACATTAGTTCCTATTGCTTTCTAACGTATACTAGCTTCATTATTTCAGAGATTGAATAGCTTGTTGCTCTTATTAGGTCAGTCAGTCACTGAGTGCAATATTAACATTGGCAGTGTAAATAATATCTCAATCTCATATATTTATGTTACTTTTTATATCGTGTCCAAATTTACAATTATATATATAAACCAGACATCTAAAGCACACAAATTTACACACAGTCACAAAGATGTTAAAATAGTTGCGCTTATCAATTTAACGTAACAAAAAAAATGGAACAAAATTCAAATCGAGCAGAGTACATGCAGAATTATATCCCGAACGTCCCCAGAGGAAAATTTGAATAATCAACAGCAAAAAGCGTGGTAGCGGTATTTTGTTTCCAGATCTAGAGCACTTTTCCACTAATCCAGGCAGGGATCCGCTCCGTGATTTTTTTCGGCGTTTGAAGGTTTTATATGGGATGCCAGGGATATAACGATGAATACGGTGACGTCCCTACAAGGTAAACTGTGTGATGGAAGTTGAGTTGCGTAATTTCCGTGACTTGGCGTACTCGTCTTAGTAGTAAATAACATGGCATGTGGTAACGGTGGTGAAAGAGTTTCCGAACCACATCCCCCATATTTTCATTACTGGTCCACATAAACCACCAACCAGACCAGCCCAGCTACCGAACCCCACCCAACCTACCACCTATACCGACCACCCACCCACCCACCCACCCTCCTACCCTAACCCTACTCTTTACTCTACCACCAACAACACCACCTATTTTTAAGAATCAGATACTGAAATACCGAAAATTTGAAGAACGCCACACAAAGAAGTTGCTCCGATAATCATGATGGCCAAAGGAAAGGTCATCACCAATAATTGGCGTCTGTCAACGGAATTCCACGTAAGAGCGCAGGTACGGCTTGCGTTCGCAATATCCCAACAAGAAGGCCCCTGTCAAAATTGAAACACGACGTGCCATTAACACAAATGAAAGGTACTGCTTGACTTTCGTCAATTATAAGATACAAGGCACATAATTCAGTGTTTCTTAGACAGTATCCAACCACCACTGGAGTGAGGAAGTATTCGACATGGACTTCAAACAAAATGGACATAAGTTGGGTCTATGAGGGTTCTTTGAGCCTTTTTCTTCACTTTTCACTTCTCTAATACGCGTTCACGTTGCGACGCGTTTTACGAACATTGTCGGGAGTGTTTTGTTTTCTACTGCTTGGCGCTCGAATTTTGCCAACAATTTTGCTATTTTATATTTTTTTATTTAAGGGACATAATGGCATGAAAAAAATGTTGACATAATGGAACGGACCTTACTTTACTGAAAGCACTTCCTCGATTTTGAAAACAATTGGCTGTTTTTATATTCTGTAAAAAAAGGAAGAGTTCTGGGGGGTGGTATGGTGGAGAGGTGGCAGTTTGTGGCAATTTTGTGGAACAAGGTGCTGACATTACTGCGCCAGCATTACCGAACTTGAAAAGATGTTGTCATCAGTTCACAGACCATGCTATTGTACTTATGTGCTATCCACGCTAATGCTTTTCACTTGCCAGATCATATCTTACTACCAGCCTAAGTACAATGCCTGAATCTCCCGGTCTGAATGCAATTGTGTCGCAAACCACCGGAACACTTGTGTAATATTGGAGCTATGAGAGAGTTACTAGGCTTGAAACTCAATTGTAACTATAAATTCTTTCCCCCTCTCCCGTCCCCTCCCATCAGTGTTGAAAATGTTGAAAATAATATGGTGCGAGATTGCTCAAGTGTGTCGTGCCCATGCAACATTGAAATGAGGCCGGCGGGAACCAAATCTGCACAAAGTGTTCCAACAATTTCGAACAAGAATTGTAGATACACTGGAAATTCTGTCAGGGGATGTGAAAACCTGCTTTTCGTTCCAGAAATTGCCTCAAACTGCCACCTCCCTCCCTGGAACTCTTCTTGCTTACTGTTTTTACAGAATGGTAAACATCCAAAATTGTTTTCAAATCTCGCGGAAGTTATTTCAGTAGGGTCCTTTTCATTATGTCAATTTTAGTCATGCCATTATGTCCCTCCTTTAAGCACACTTAATATAGTTGTATGTTAGTTGCATGTGACAAGTGGTAAGCAATTAGTAGGTAAGCGCATCTGATCCACGAGTGATCTCGACCTGTTGTACACTTAGTCCTCTAGATTTTAACAACACTATTTTGTATTCTACTATATTTATAATTTGTATAAGCTTGTTTTCTAGATAATGTGACCATTAGGTTGTAGCTTAAGGAATGGTGTTTTCGGGGTGGAAAACACCTGAAACGTAAATTCCATTATTCCCCTGTAGGGTGAAATATATTCCGCTTTGCGGTAAGGTTTCCTCAACTTTGTCTAAGATTTTACCAACAGCAGATTTTCCCTTTTTTAATTTAATAATCAACAACGAGTAAAGGTTGAATCAACAGTTCGGACAGTGTACGAAATAAAGAGACATCTACACTTACCCAGATCCCGGCCATATTTGTCCCCATGAACGATGCTTTCCATAATCGCTAGACTCCTTATCACCGTCTTTCAGTTCTTTCTGCCATGATGATGCATCAGCCAAAAGCTGGCTGGGGTTATGTAACCTTTCAAAAAATGGCACCAATTTCAATCGTTGCCAAGAATACACAATACCCCAACGGTTCGTACCCCAACTTCTTTTGAAATAAGTAAGCTTATACTATCTGAGCTCAAATTGCAGTTTGATTGTGTCCCTTGGACATAGGGTGGTGGTGACGTCATCCTTGACCATACCTCTCTTTCGGTTTCACAAATAAGTCACAACAAGTCATCGCTTTTAATTACCTAACTGAGCATTGATTTGAGCTGATGCCGTTTGGGCAGAAGCCTTCCATGCGAAGGTATTAACATCAGGTTATACCAAAACAAACCACAGCACAAAGAAGACGCCCATACACTCGCCTCCATCCAAAATGGTCGGAGACTGCACTCAAATTATAGTAGACACTGCTGCGCAGAAAGGTCGGGAGGCGCTAGCAAGTCCAATTCCTACTAGAGACCAGCCCTATTGTTTCATTTTTAATGGAAGAAATACAATGATAGACGAGCTAGCCCCGTGAAAAAGAAAATAAAATACGGATATTGGTAGGGGTCGTAGATAAGTTTGATCTGGATTCATTTTTCTGATTTTGACGCTCTCGCTTTAGTGCTATCCAGCCTCATCCACGGTGTCCTTTGAATCCCGTCTATCAGATGGGACGGGCTGGCAACTGGCTGACAGAAGTCCTAGTTTCGTCCTCAGTGCAAACCAACGCCCATTGTTTAGAACATGCTTGATTAATATTGAAAAGATTATGGTAAACTTCGTTAATTTCCATCGATGCTGCCCAAATAAGTTTGCTTCACCTAGTAATTCACTTGAAATTAAAGTCGCAACCATGACCCGCACATTAGTTGAGAAAAGAAGGAAAATCTAACTTGCCTAATGCAGCGGTTAGAGGAGTGCTTCCTTTCCCAATGATTTAGAAGCTAGGTCTTCACAAATGGTTTTATAATTATAAACCAATTTCCAACTTGAGGGTTTAATGCCGCATTTCTATTTAAGAAGCCCTGTGTGTACGCAGTATAGTGACAACAATGAAGACAAATACACAGAGTTAGGTGAACGTAAAAATGCCCAAGAACTCTTTCTTATTCTAGATCTCTTGCTAGCTGTCCCCCAAGGAAACCCAACCACACAAACAAAACACAATTGCCCGTATTCACA
>JAMKCH010047612.1:0-41809 GCA_023653785.1 Ophioderma brevispina | reverse complement strand
TTCTCATTAGGACATATAGTCATGTACAACGGTTCATTGTTTCAAGGTAGCATTCGGTTACATCTGTAGTTGCGGTTACTAAGAAACCGCAGTAGTCAATTGTAATCAATGAGTTGATTACTGATGGCTTATGGGGTTTCCCGGGATGGGGAGGACTGCCAGAGGTTCAGGCCGTGGGAACAAAGCTAGAACTTCACAAGAAGAGACCATGGAGTAGAAATTAAAACTGACGGGAAAGCGGCGAGCGTTACTTTCCATCAACCTTTTTAACGTTTGCCTAAAATTATGCAACGCAAATCGATGATGAAAATTCAAGTTTACCGGTTACGGGGGGTTTATGGCCTATGGATGTGATTCATGAAAATATTATTCCCAAGTTGTTTACACAACATGCCGGTGTCTGTGTCTTAATCTTGACATGGGCGTACCATGATCTTAATTGAATACAAGTAAGAAGTAATGTTGAATATGTCATAAACATTTGGGATGGAGCAGTTAAAATTATTTCTCATATAAGCACTCTCTGTTTACTGTATTCCATTGACATGATAAACGTGATGTGTATTATGATGAAGACGGGATTTTTGCTCCCGTGATCTGCCGCATTGGTATGCTTGAACTAAACCAAGGGACCGGCGGCCCAGCCACACATGGCGTTTCGACGGCGATTTTCTCATCAGTAGTAAAGTTGAGTTTGAAGCAAGGAGGAATGGATTTTTTTTCAATACGGAAAGAGGGTTTATGTGAATGAAAGTTAAAATCTTTTAAAAAGGTACGATTTGAAATCAAATTATTGCTTTTCATTTAAATAAAACTGAGGGAACAGTTTACTTACTCTGATTTCATGTTGCAAATGCCCGCGAAGTCAAAACGTTTTCCATCAATTATAACGTTCGCACGCCGGATGTTTGGCAATCTCAGTCTGTAAACAATTAAATGTTGTCAACTTAAAACTTTGGCCAATATAACCTGCACTCATCACTCTTACAAGCTAATTTAGTAGATTCACCGATGAAGTTTTTTTCTAGCTGTAGAACAATTGCAACTGCTGGTATGTCCATCAAATAACTTAAGTTGGCTTATTAGAGGTTCTGTTGCAGCTATGGAATGTTTAAAGTAAACAAGTCGTCATTTAGTGAGTAGTTTCTGTTATATGTACCAGCATTCAGAAAACGTGAAATGAATGAAACTACTCTTGATTGTGTTATTATGTACCATGTGAACATTTGAGCTATTTGGGTGTTTTGGAGTCGGTACCTGACACATAATTTTTCCGTTAATTGTTGATTTTCTTTATAAAACATGATAATAAAATCATTGCAATCTGTTTTGTTTAGCAACGATAATGGGCTTACTCTTTAATTCTATAACAATTTAGATCTATGACCACTTTTGCAAATTTTGCCAAAATCAGGAGGAAGATTTGACTCCTCTCTTGAAACGTCCATATGTAAATAACCATTTTTGCGTTCATCTGCAAGAATTGCAGAAAGGCACATAGGGATTACTCTGGTCGTATGTCTGTGTGTGTATCCTTGTGTGATTGTGTTGTCTGTGGTCAAAAGTTAACCCGTAATTTATTGCTTGCCATACAGTTCCATAAGGGCTACGATGATGTAAGCTGGTGGAAAGGAGGGGGGATGGGGGGGGGTGAGGTGACATGTTGATGACCTCATGTGACCTTGAAGGACCTCATGTGACTTTTGGCCAGTCAAAATGTTAACCTTGATATATTGCATTGCCGTTCTGTGAGTGCCATAAGGGCTACGATTATATAACTTGGTGGAAAGGTGGGGACGGGGACGGGGGGGGGGTTGGGTGACAGTTGGTTACTCCTGTGACCTCATGTGACCTTTGGCCCCATTCACAAACCGTGACGGCAGATGACACTTGCGTTTGGGACGCGTTGTATTTTTAATAGTGCGGACACCCCTCAGAGATTGATATTTGTTTCTTATTTTTTTTTTCCTTTACAGATAAGAAGTTTTTTTGTGAGAAGGCATTTGTGAAGGCATCTTGGACATTGAAGATCTAGCCCAAACTAGGAAACCAGCAAAAGTAAAGCATGAAACTAATTTTACATTTACAAGTAAATAATATTTTCCTTATCTAGACATGTAAGCTTTGCAACTCTTTTAATTTTATGCTAGGAGAAAGTCTTTATTTGATCGTGGAATCAAGCCGTGCAGTTTAAAAACCCGCTATCAGTGATGCACCCGAAAGAGTGAAAATAAAATTTGCAAGCATCAGTTTAAAAGTGAAGGACATGTCAGGGCTGTAGGACTCGCATTAGATACTGTCTCATTAGGTGTTAATTTTCACCATGAAAAAAAAATTCGCCCCACGCAAAAAGAATGAAAAACAGCAGTGTTCAAAGATTTGAATCTCCATCAATTACGTGTTGTTTTTAAGTGTCTATAACCGGACGTAATGACTAAAATCTAAAATACTTGATTTTGTCGTTACTAGGTTGCATGTGGTCCTATCACCTCATGGTTATGTTAGGATGCCTGTACTTGTTACAAAAAGGCAAAATCTGAGTTTTGATGATTATTTTATTTTCTGATACAACGCACTGATAGTGCCTTCAATTGCACGTAAAAGTTTTGAGATACCATTGTTTCCACTTACAATATTTTTCATGTCCTGTTCATATTTGTGGGCTAATAAGAGCGGTAACTTAGGGGTAAAACAGGTTCGGCGTTGATAAGTGGTGTAGGGTATTGACAAAGTTTTTAACAGATCGCAAACAATTTTAAAATATTGTAACGTCCCAACCCACATACACTTGTACAGCACAGATATTGAAATGTCACAAATGTAGGTGCGAACAATAAAAACAAGAGAACATCGAATTAATCATTTCAGAAATATTTTCAAGTGCCCAAGCTTACAAATGTCACTTTTAAATGCTTGTAAAGCCGATGCATGGCTCCATGTTCAAATTTTGACCCCTGCGTTGGTGACCCATAGTGTCTGCTTTTCCCCACATGAACAGGTCACCAAAAAACTTCTAATTTTTGATAAAATCGCTTTGAGGACTATTTGGATAGTAGAATCAAAAATGTGTATCAAATTGGCTTTTAGGACTGAGAGAGTGTGTGTGTGTGTCATCGTGTGTTCGTCGTGTTTGTGTGACATGCGGTTGTGGGAGATAAAAAAGAGAAAAACATCTAACTTTCAATAAATATCAAACTCTCAATTTTGATGGGGTAAATGTGGGAGGAGTTGTCAATCGGTCAAGCACATAAAAGACTTGATATCACTTTTGACACACCAAATACAAACTGCACATATCTGGATAAGTTATTTTCAAATTAGAATTATCTCCTACCCAAAAGTTGCCCACGAACCGCAATCTATTGATGATAAGACCACTGCTGGCCCAATGTTCATTTGTGGTGCACTCCGATTGTGGTGAGATGTCATGTGGCCGATTAAAGGGGCATTATTTGAAAATTAAATTTTAATTTTTGACCCCTGTGTGACTTTAAATTGGTCAGAATAATAACTGACCCAAGGCCCATAATGTGAAGGCGTACACAGGATTGGGTCAAATGTTATGTGGGTTGATTAAAGGGGTATTCCTGTCATCCTTACTTGAATTGGTACACTGTGACAGGTTTGAACAGTTTCTGATTGTATGAGGGGCAAGCCATGGTGGATCGAGAACCACGACCCCACCTCGTTTATTTCCAGGAAGGACTTCAAACATGTTTGAGGATTTTATAACCTTTGAGTGGAGAAAGTTTTTTGTATGCACAATTTGTCACTGTAGTCCTGCTGTAATTATTCACTCTTTTTTTCAGGGTGTGCCCATACTATCTGGCGAGAGAGCTGAAAACAACTGCTGACATTATCTTTATGCCAACAATTATTTGCTCGAACCAAAGGTATGCTTAAATGCGTTCAGAACTTCTGAAAACTTTTTTGGTTCCTCCCTAATACAAAATACAGAATGATACAAAGACCAAGACGTGTGGTATTTCTGAGAATTCCACAAATGTATGACACACCCAAATCAAACATAATTGATAAAACTATAAACCATGTAATGTGTTCAGCTATCTGTATGAGTTCAAGAAATTGTGTTGATGCAGTGATAATTATGATACTGTTTTTTTTGGAGGGGGGACATGATCTGATCGATTTGGGCATGGGGATTTCCATGCCTCAAAGACAAATGATGCTCCGTGGACAAGTCAGCCTCTGTATGCTTTGCCTGATGGACTTGCCTCAAATGCTTTTACTTGGCCCCCCCAATGTATTTATTGGATCAACTTTAGGTTTACTTCTTTTTCCAAGTGGCATTCTATTTCCATGATTCTCTGATTTCTCAATGGAATATAAGAGATCTGTGTTTAAAGTTTCTAGACCCAGTTACAAAGTATGGTTCCTAACGTCTGAACTTACTTGCATATTGCATTGCCAAATTTATGTATACGTTAGACTCTCTTTTTTGTGCATCACCCCCCCCCCCCCCCCCCCCCCCCCCCCCCCCCCCCCCCCCTCCCAATAAATTCTGCTTCCCCATTTGGAAAAATACGGCATCTTGCATGTTTTTCATATTTTTCAGCTTGCCAGTCTTTGCATTTGGTTCCCATTTTGATGGGTCTGCCCCCATATAGTCCCCCAACAAAAAAGTCTCCATTCGAATGCATTGCATCACTAAAACCAGGTAAGGGTGCTTAGATTGAAGTGATGATGTGATAGTTAGTTTGCTGTTTTTTTTGCAAGCAGCACAGGACATAATTCCAGTGGGGTGCCGTATACTGACCCAGGCCAATCAATATGGCCCCCAACTGCATGCTACTTCCATTTCTTCTGCCCCGCAATGAAACCTTAATGGCCTTGAGGCCTCTGGGCAACCGAGTAATCAAAGTGGTTAAGTTTGTGTTGCATGGAATGCACACTAATTGGCTATTTACAATAACCTATACCCCCTATTCTTTCATATTAATCCACAGACTGTGGTGTTTTCAACTGATTTCTCAATAACGCTGTGAATCTATGGGCAAATGCGACGGCAATTTAACCACTTGCAATCAAATATGGTATGGCACGAGTAACACCTGGCGGCACACTATAATGGAATAGCAACATTCATAAGTCCCTTCTGGTTCTCACCCCTAAGCTCTCAGTTCTTCTAGTGCAGGGTTGTAAAATCCAGATTGTATCAAAGCCCTAAGGCTTGCTTAGATGCATCGCGGGGTAACAAATTCTGTTAACTGGTTACAATAATTTACTTCTACACTATAGCGATTTAGCTTTGTGCCATTTACCTTCCAGGCACGTCGTACATGGTGTTGAACTGTCGGGCAATGTGGTCATTTGACGAAGCTCCACAATATCGTAAGTAATTAAGAATTACTTTTTTTAATTGTGTACGCTGATCGTAAAGAGTCATTTTTTAAGTTTAAGTGTCATTTTCTGTGCCTTCATTTTGCTGAAACCGCCATCAATGCAGGCGCGGATCCAGGAGGGGGCGGAGGGGGGGGGGCGCGCGGACCCCAGGTAATTCTGCAAATGCTTGCAAAATCAAGCACATTTTGAGCTATTTTGGGACCAGTTTACCAGCCTTTCACACCCCGGTAATTTGACCATTTTCAAATCCTGGATCCGCCATTGCACTTTGGATTCATTCACATAGTAACACTTCATATTGCTCGAGTGAGCCATCGATACATATCAATGTGCATGCACGAGAAGGAACTAAGCATCACAGGTAAAATGTTAACTGTCATCCAAATTCTTTTCCACAGATAATGAGTTCTATAAAGGGTCAGTGTGAACTTATCACATGGTGCAGCGGGGGATTCTAGAATGTTTTAATGCAATTTGCAACAGGATTAATGTGTGCTGTGTTTAGCTAGTAAATAGTATTATCACATTGCCTTACCAAAACATAGGAAAGGATATGTGAAGAGAGGTTCTTTGGTGGACATCTGTTGATCTAGATCCTGTATCGAGAGGACAGACCAGCTTCTTAAGAAAAGTGTGGAAATTGAAGAACGTAAAGCAGCAGTCAGAGATGACAATGTAGATGGTAAGCCATGTTAAAAGTCAGGACTATGGGCAAAATATTTTCCTAATATTGCTTTTTTCAAGTAAAAATAATTAGCCGGTTTTTACCTATCCAGTGCCTGACAGTTAAGGGTCAAAGGTCAAAATAGTCAACCAATCATAAACTTATCTACCTTCATATTGCACTTGAAGTACACAAAGAACCATTAATAGTACCCATTAAAACTAATCCAAGCTTCACTTTCTTATGGGTGTGCTGGGAAGTGATGAATGAGTGTATAACTCTGTCCGCTTGAAGTATGAAGTATTGACTAGGGCCGTATAGTTGAAACTGCTTTGCGTGTGCGTAGGTAAAGAACAAGCCACTGCAACTGAAAGGCGGCACTGGGGTACGCACGCGTCGCCACTTCATACTCAGACGAGACAAAGTATAGGAACGATTATCTTGGGTGTGCAGTGGTTGTTAACCTACACATGCATAGCCCTTGGACTCATCGATTTTGGGGTAAAAGCAAAAAATAAAAGCTCTTTTAACAACAGCTGATGAAGAACAATTGTGGTGAAAAAAGAATTTAGGGTGATTTCCACAAAACAAATCTCAATTTGATATCAAAATAGAAAGGAATAAAAAAATATGCACCAGAGAGTAGTTTTTAGTCAATGCAAAGAACAACAAACATATCAAGACTTACCGGTGTTCTTCTAAAAAAATGCAATTTTGGCATTTTTTAAAATATATGCTACATCCAATAATTTCCAATATTGATTTTCTATAGACATATTTTGCTGGAAATATTTGGGTTTTTGTATAATTTTATACATACAATAAGAAAATGTCCATACATGCTAATTACTATTCATTTTTTAGTAAATAGATACCACAAACAAGGAAATTGAATGGCAACTATTTTAACTTTTAAAACTCAACATTCAGAATTTGCTCTTTCCATTGGAACAAGAAACAATTGAACTAAATAACTTCAATTAAAGCTTTCTAAATAGTGTTTGTGTAAATGAAAAACACTTATAAACATGTAAATGTTTTGGGTGGAGTTGCATTGGGAAATGTGACAGTACAAGGTGTGAAGTACTAAATTTTTGTTTTTCCAATTCCATGTTTTTGTATCACGTTCAGAGGAATTGGTAGCAAGAGAGCTTTGGTTTCAATAACGTAAGTTGTATCTATCGTATTGCTTATTGATCCGTAACAAGCCCTTTCAGAAAAAATTCTCTTGCATGTTTACCTCATACAGTAACTTCACACAGCCATGGTCAAAACTGTCACTCTTGGCCATGTATAAACAGCCTTCCATCCATCCATCCTGCCAAGTGCGACAAACATAAAATTCAAGTATATGTCAGTGGCAGTCAGTAAGGCTTTGCACATATGGAAGCGGGTTGAATCGATCCCTCGTTTTCTCTGGTGTTCTTCTCTGCGATCAATCACCTGTCGTTTAGACTTCAAACCAGCCACCAAATCATTATAATACTTTGCCAACTCTGACCACATGCACATCACTGTTGTGCTTCCGCAAATAACACACACATGCATCCACTAAATGCACTTATGTAGAGACTATTTCGCCATTTGAATTTCCTTGTCATCCCGTTAAAACTTACAAACAAAAACACACAATTTTGTGCTGAAAATACAAGGTTGACAAGTCCTATTCTTCGATTAGAAGTTGTCCAGGTACCTTGGAAGTAAACTTCATGACAACCACTGCCATATAAATGGCTGTCATAAAGAAGTATTTTGTGAAAGGCAGAACATCATTTGATAGCGTGTACATTCGTAATGAAGCGTTATTGTGCATGCGCATCTAGTATTCAGAAAATGGCTTCAAAACTCCTGCTCGGTCAATATTAGAAATGCCATTTTTGGCAGGTAGCTGCCATGTTTAACATAAAAATATTAATTGGTTGAAAAGAAATTCTAATTATGATTTTAAACTGAACAGTCACCTGAACTAACTTGTGATATGTATTCTATTACCTCCACTCCCCAGTATTGAAAATGTGGTCATTTTGTTCAATCATATTTCATGTCTCCCCTTAAATTACAGTAATGGGTTTTATGGAGCCTTTGAATTGTAAGACAAAAAGCGTAGACTGTTAACAGTGTGTTATCCTGGCTCAACACATAGTTCGGGCCATTCGTTTTTTTGGTCCGCCACCTAGCTGGCATCGACCACTTAGCAAGCTGTTGTGTGTGTGTAGTGTGTTTTTTTTTTTTTTTTTTTTAAAATGTAAGGTTTTTTATGGAGTGGCCCATGCTTATATTCTTACACTAAAATATTTGGGTGAAAAGACAATCTTTTTTCCAATCCACGTATTTTTAGGTAGTAGAATAAAATTAATATTTGTGGTATATATTTTCAATTTAGGAGGAATTTTTTATTTGTGGAATAACAAACGCCTCTTTGGAAGATAGCCCAGGTTTTGTAGAGGTATCTGCTGGTTTTCAAAAATTTTTGTGGCCACATGTTAAGAAAGTAACTACTGAGTATCGCCAAATAAAATTTCCTTTAAAAAGGTTGCATTCCAGAAAAATTAAACAGAAAAAAATAATCGCTGTGTACTGCTAACTTATTGTCCCCCTATTTCCCCGCCGAACAATTCGGACGGGGACTATAAAATGAGGCAGCGTCCGTCCGTCCGTCCGTTCCGTTCGTCCGTGCTGTTGATAAAAATTTAACCATGTTTGTGTAGCATGTTATCTGGGTTCCGTAAAGGCTACAATGATGTAACTTGTGGAAAGAAGCGGGTGGATGAGTTTCTCGACCTGATTAGATTTTTGGGGCATAAAGATAATGCTAATTAAGTTCTATTTGCATAATTTATTAAATTTTTCCTGTAAGGCTTGTATACAAGTTATCTGGAGTTCTTGAAGGCGTATAATGGATGTAAACTGGTGGAAGGAAGCTGATTGAAGAGTTTCAACCTGATTAGATTTTGGGCACATTTCGGGGCAAATTACCATATGCAAATAGCTAATTAATATCAAAAATCTGCGTAATCGCTGTATTTTGAAACGTACATCGGATATGCAAAATTCCTCATGCATGAAACGTATCATGGTGCGCATCTTCTTTGCCATTTGAAAGTATGTTGATATATGCGGCTCGGGTATGCAATGAGCTAATTAAATATGCCTATTGCTTTAAAATTCGCTAAACCGGTACATCTCATATACAAAATTCCTTTGGCTATTCAAAGACCACTCTTCCATACATCTTTTGGTGGAATCGAATTGGTTCAACATTCTTGTGGTGCCTATTAAAGGGGCAATTTTTTGTTTTTTTAAATTTATGATATTTAAATATGCACAATTGCTGTATCGCTGAAACAATACATTGGATATGCAGGGGTAGGGTGGGGTGTCCGGGGAGGGGTGGGGTGGGGTGGGGTATCTCTCTTCTTGGTGAGTAGGAGGGGTGGGGTGTCTCGGAGGGGGGGTGTCCCGAGGAGGGGGTGGGGTGTCGGGGTCGGGTGGGGTGGGGTGGGTCGGGGGGTAGGGTGGGGTGTCGGTGGTTCGGGGTCGGGTAGGGGGGTTTCAGGGGGAGGGGGACGGTGGGGTTCATATTGTAGACTTATCTTGTATTGCATTTATCACATTTTAATGATGGCGATATTTCTGCGGGACATATGTTACACGCATCGCGTAAATTCAAGTTCGCCTTGTTTTTGCAACAATCACGCAGAAACTAAGCAAAAATATTCTTTCTTTTTTTTTTTTGCCTCTGCTGTAATAAATCATTTGTGTCAGCTAGCACTCTGTCTGCTACTCCAGGCAGTTACTGTTTCTCAGTCAGACAGGTATATGCCAGTTTTTTTTAGCAAATTCCAAAACAATTGAAAACTAACTCCATTCTTGTTATCTTTTTTTGTATAAATTTAGAAATGTATTCTTCTCTGGATTTAGAGAATCTGATTGAAGGGCAATAAGTCTTGGCATCTACGGAGCAGGAGTCCCAAGCCGGAGGGTAATTATCATGCGTGTAAGAGTGTCAAAATGATTAATCATGAAATTGTAATTGCATGTTTCGAAAATCAGTAATGTAGGGGCTGCGGGCCCTTTTCAGAAAATTTTTGAAGGCATCAAACCGAGACCATAAGAGTAATGTTTGGGAATTTAATTTTTAAAAAGTAAAATTGACATCAATTGTAAAGAGAATATTTTCATCAGTTTCTTTTTAGCGATGTGTACTGTAGTGTATAGTTGTGCAGTGTTTTGAAATTCATAGTTTCAACCAGCCAAAAACTTACTATTCGCGTCTCCCAAGTAAAAATCTTTTTGTGTTAGGTTTTATGCAAAAAAAACCCACAAAAACAACTAATTTACCTATTTTGAGTAGAAGCACAGATTGGCTCATAGGACGTGTGTGGTGTGGTGGTGGTGGGTGTGGTGGAGTGTGTGGTGGTGGTGGTGGGGTTTTTTTTTAAGTAATTAATTAAACACCAAATGTCAGAAATCCCTTTACACAAACAAACTAACTTCTTTACAAACATTAGATAATATGAAAGTGCACCGCTGCTTAATATAATTAGCCTTGGTTGGGTCAATTGTATAGTGCTATCCAGCACAGTAAGCTTGGCCTTGGCCAATTTCCTCAAATTCCATTTCCATTTTCATTTTGCTCATAGTAATTTCCTAGAAACTTAGTACAATTTGGTTTTTGCAATAGATTAATTCCATGTTAGCGAAATGAACAGTGGTTTAGTTCTGACAATCGTCTTTATAATCGTTTACGCTGCAAATATGCACAGGCAAACCACACTACTTCACGCTTTCTTCAAAACATTTCCCGTCCATTACATCGTTCCATGATACCGTTTTGCTAGTTCCGATATCCGTATTCGTCATTCAGTTTCTATGGCTATTGGAACCTCTTGTCACAGCGCATTCGTCTTTTCCTCGTGTTCCCTGATTGTACATGCACGACCCTGTTCATAACTCGGTTGGGATAGATCACATGACATGCACTATGCAGGGTGTGACATCGCAATTAGCATTCATCCTCGCTTTGTTGGTGGTTTTTGATGATCTTTTGGCGTGTGTATAACAATGGATTAAGCAGTGCCGGGTGCAATCCTAAGCCTCCTTTATAAATATTGTTGATGTTTGGTAACAGTTTGTTTTTGTTGCTTTAGGCCACTGGAAGAGTTGATTCTTAGTTTTCCTGTTGGTGATTTCAAAGGTGACAAGGTCGGATTTCATTATACAGTTCGAGTTGTAGACTATTAGAAATACTCTACTTTATGTCCTGTAATGAAGTAGCTTTAAAATGCAAGAGGTATATATCGGCACAATCAATACAGCCCTATCGCTTTTTAAATAGCCCGTCCCCATGGACCACAAATTTTACCGGAAGTGTCCAAAATTTTTGTATCAGAAGAAAGCTACTATTTTTCATCCTTTAAACCCTGTAAAGGATGTTTTAGTTTGGAAGTTATTCATAGAAAATGTGCCCGTCCGTTTTGGTCAACCAATAATTAATTTTACACGGCATTCTTATGGCTTTTAACAATATCACTTTTTTTAGGTGTCGCTCAAAACGGATTGAAATATCGGCGCGAAAATTTTACAGATGGAGGTTTGGGTGAAGTCCCTTCATCAATATGAAACGTCATCTACTTAATTTGGGCCATCCCCCTTTAACTTACTGTTGTTTTTCCTTGTTATAAATGTTAATAAATTTGAATTTATGTTATGGACCTTGTTTTCTTATATATTATAAGCTGGTTGGGACTTGGCCCATCTATCATTATATATGCCCATTTCTAGATTTTAGTTTAAGAAACCCAATGCAGATAAAATTTCAATTTTACTACCTTAATTACTTGAAAGACAAAATGAAATTGACATACACTTTATTTCTTTAAACTACTGTGCTGTCTTATTCTGCAATTCCCTCGAGATTGTTAGTCAGAAGCACACACTTTCATCTCATGTGCCACACAAACACACACTCATATAATATTGTCCACAGATTCTTCTTCTTCCAAATGCTCAATAGTTGGAATAAATCCTGGATACACATTTTGTTGTCACATCCTTGCTCATCACCCCCACTCATACAAATTGAGCAAGACAAGCATGTGAGAGAGGTCTGGATATACACAACAGTCATGGCACTCTTTAAAATTCTAACCAAGACATATCATAGAGCACGATATGCTGCCTGATATTGTTGGTAGAGAACTGAATCATTTGATCATTTACACAGCAGTTAAATAAGTTTAGAAGTTTAACTTCACTGGTAAAAGAGAAAATATAAAACACCATGGCTACACAAAAATCCACTCTCCCATCCCAAGGATTTGAACCTTGGACCTTCAGCTTTTTGACTGATGCTCTACATTGGAGCTAATGGGGAATCATGGTTTTGTTGTTATGGCCAGCAAAGGTCCTCACTGACATTTAACATACTTATTTAACTACTTAGTAGTTAATTTCCTCACTATCCAACGTTAAACTTCTAACCCAAATGTATTTGCCTCATGTCGGAACCTAGACAAACTTTAGTTTTTAAAATCCTTATAACAAGACCAATGTATTGGTGTGCACCTTAACACATATGATCCCCATTTTCAAATTTACCTGTGTATTAAAAAAAAAATTTTTTTTTACAAAATTTTCGCTCTTCAACCGCTTTGGAACACAATGGTGTGATAGGGACCATCGATATACCAAAGAATATATTTCAGGCTTTCTATGAATGCAGCCCCCTCACTGGGTGTGAGGAAGTTCAGCTCTTGTGCTTCAAAAAATGACATCAGTGCATTGTGGAGTTTGTCCATGTTTGGGTATTTCACATTTGGATGTTTCTAGGTGGTAGTTCTGTCTTCTCTCTGCTGCATCACTTCTGTCTCCTGCACAAACCAAAACTTAAAATGTGTGCTAGTACCATCGATATACCAAAGAATATATTTCAGGCTTTCTATGAATGCAGTCCCCTCACTGGGTGTGAGGAAGTAAGCTTGTTGCTTAAAAAAATGACATCAGTGCATTGTGGAGTTGTCCCTGTTGGGTATTTCACATTTGGATGTTTCTAGGTGGGCGTTTCTGTCTTATCTCTGCTGATTCACTTCTTGTTCTCTGCACAAAACTTAAATGGTTGTGATAGTAAACCCATCGATTATACACAAAGGAATATATTTCAGGCTTTCAATGAATGCAGCCCCATCAATGGGGTGAGGAAGTTCGCATCTACTCCTTGTGCTTCAAAAATTTCCCCCAACCAGTGCATTGTGGAGTTTGTCCATGTGTTTGGGTATTTTCAGACCATTTGGATGTTTCTAGGTGGTAGTTCTGTTTCTTCTCTCTGCTGCATCACTTTGTTCTCCCTGCACCATAAACTTAAAATGTGTGATAGTAACATCGATTACCAAAAGATATATTTTCAGGCTTTCAATGAATGCAGCCCCCACACTGGTGGAGGAAGTTCAGCTTACTCTGTGCTTCAAAAAATTGTCACAAGGCATGTGGAGTTTGTGCATGTTTGGGTATTCAATTGGGAGGTTTTCTGGGGTAGTTGTCTTCGCTCTGCTGCATAATTATTGTATTCTGCATTCAAAACTTGAAATGGTGTGATAGTAAACATCGATATACCAAAGAGTATATTTCAGGCTTTCTATGAATGCAGCCCCCTCACTGGGTGTGAGGAAGTTCAGCTTCAAATTGTCACCAGTGCATGTGGAGTTTGTCCATGTTTGGGTATCTCAAATTTGGAGGTTTATCGAGGTGGTTAGTTAGTGGCCTCGCTCTGTTGCAATCATTCTTGTATTCTTTTTGCATTCAAATCTGAAATGCTGATCTCAGGGGCGGCGGGGCCAGGGTGTGGCGCGCCCCTAAGAGTTTTACAATTATAGGAAAAACGGGTTTTTTTTAAGCAATAAACTCCGTAAAAGTTAGGGTTTTTTGGTAATGTGTATTGTCGTCCCCCCATGTTTTGCCTCACAAAAAATGGTTTTACCCTGGCGATACCCTGGCTGATTTCCTTGCGGCAGGCCAATTTGCAAAGTACACAGGTAAAGACTACAATCACTGCATGTATGGCTATCAAGGCTTTTTTCTTTAAATGCAATTTTAGTTACAGGCTTGGATAGTCTGTCTGCAAAAGTTTATGAAATGGACTAAGCATGTGTCCACGGTGGGACCAACCTTACACCTAAATGATGATTAAATAAATCCCAAAAGCATGTGGTTAGTGGACCATGCAGTCCATTTCAAGATGTGATTTGAATTATAAATCTACTTTATACGTCTTGTACTTTAAGAGTGTAAAACAAAACCAAAATAAATACACTATCATCTAGCCATTCAATCAAGCATTCATTCATTTTATTCATTCATTCATTCCTACTAAAAAAAATACATCAAACTATGACAATAAATTAGTTATTTAAATAAATTAAAAAAAGCAAAAAATAAAAAAAATCTGAAGTTAAAAAAAAATCTACTTGTGTGGTCCTATTAAACTTGAACCATAACTCCTGACCTTTCCTGTTGAAACACTTTTTCTAGACAAAGAAGTACTTGGCTTTCCAAATGGTTCTGTAAACATCTTTGATGGGAGTGTATGATCCTCACCATCAGTGTTTTGATTAGATCAATAATTATACCCGGTCATATCTTGGCGAGAATATCGCTGTGGAGGGAACATTACTTAAAGCCAGGGAGTTCAAACCTTTCATTCCAATTACATGTAGTAGTGTATTGCGCGACTGTGACGTTTATCACTGAACACATGTTTATCACTTTTACTAATTAGGTTCATCTACGAGTTGTTTGCAAGGGCAAAGAGTCACCATTAGAAAGCAGGGAAACTGAAATCTCGCAATACTGGGAAAAGATGATCTCTCACCTTACAAGTAGTAAGTAGATGTGTATTTGTGAATACTTGTAATAGTTAGGTTCATCATCCTCTCTCTCAAAGTCTTGGGCATAAAGAGAAGAATAGCTGGCTTGGCCTCCCCAAACTCACCATGCAAAAAGTAGCTGAATCGAAACTAATTGTTGTACATTTGACCAACAAACATCTAATTTTTAATTTTTGGAATTTTTTTTCACTTTGGCCTCTTTAGCCATTGGAGATTTTGCCATAACGATTCTGACGTTTGGTGTCTGTGTGTTGCCCCATCCGTAATCCAATTTTGATTACCCTTGCAAAAAATCACCAATTTTGATGACCCTTGCACCAAAGGACCATAGTAGGTAACACAACATCTGATGTGAGATACAGATTTGTAGGTCAAAATGTCAAAGGTCATATCTGCACAAGTTGGCTCTGCTGCCCAGATCTCTGGTCCAATTTTGATGACCCTTGCACCAAAGGACCATAGTAGGTAACACAACATCTGATGTGAGATACAGATTTGTAGTCAAATGTTATTTTGTTTCCTTTGGTATTTTTCAGCTCTTGGCCTTGAATGCTTGAAAAATTTACTGAATTTGTTTTGTACAAACTGGATAGTTTTTATTCATCGTGTATTCATTTCAGGTTCATCAGTATTCCAGAACAAGGTGGCTGGCCTGCAAAGTTTTACGATGTTGTCAATGTAAGTGTTATCACTTTCATTTTAGGATTTCCTATAGTCAGGGACCAGAATTAGACGACCAATGTGCGCGTATGGTCAAGGTGTGGCAATCAGCGTGCGCGGACCGCCATTGGTTGGAATGGTAGCATGGGAGGGGCATGTTCGAACAAAATATGATTTAAAATTCCCAAACATGCCTATTTGAGTCGGATTTTTGACTCAACGGACATAATAATCACGCAGTACTTTCCTGTTTTAAAGCCTTGAATTGTTTACATATTTTTTCTTCATGGCCGCTTTGTTCTGACCGTCAAATTACGTCAGATTCGCAATTGGTCGCCTTATCTGTCCCTGACTAAGTAATGTGGGACTTAGCACAGCGAAATTAGCTGATAGTCTGATTGGGACAGTTTTGACCTCAGTAGGAAATGTCTATCAGTTGCTTGACTTGAGTAGCATTGTTTTTTTGATATAATACTGAACAGAGTTACATAGCTTTGTGTTGTATGTTTGAGCTATCTGTGTTTGTAGCTACAGCCGGTCCCAAAAAAATGGTACAATCAAAAAACAATTTTTGTTTCCAATATTTATTTCAACATAAGTCGTTTTGTACTCACTTAAAGAGAAAAGACTGGGCTTTCAAGTAATTTTAATGTTTCCATCTCATTTGCTTGTTTCACTCAAGAGATACTGCTAGTTTTCCGCGGAACACAAAAATCAAGTTTCTGCACTTTCTGGTTGATGAAATGGTGAAAGAATAAGTTATACGTTATTCACATTTGAACAGATATGAAATTCTTTAAAAAGGAGATTAATTGTTCATCACAAAACTCTAAAAGATATGAAAACAGTTAAGTAATGGTGGAAGTTATGATTTGTAAGTTCTGGCTTTAAGATAAAGGTGAATAAAATTAGACACACTATTGTTTGTTACAATAGAAGCATGAACATACATCAACCTGGATATTGAGTTTTTATGTCTTGAAGTATCAGATGCAAATTCCTACCAACACCTTGATAATTTTGCTTCCAATTCCAAATTTTTATTGACTTCAACACTTAGTACTGCACAAAGGTAGTGCAATATTTTTCAAAAACCTTTCTTTTGCTTTTGAGTTCGTTATTTTTTTGCAATTACATTCCTTCTGATATTTTTAACAGATACCAATTTTTGTTAATAAATTCCAAGCTCCATTTCATTGACGTGCAATAATATTTGTATTCGTCTTCATTTATAAAATAAGTTGATTTCTCATTGAACTGATTATTTGACTATACCAAGACATTCATCATGAGGTGGTGCAATAATACACACCCTTCTTCATGGGAGTACCTTTAGTGACCTATTTAAGTAGCCGCGTAGTAACCCACCGCGTATGGGTACCACATCGCCGGCTACAAAAGTGGGGGTAACCCTCCACCTAGGTACACACGAAGTAGCTTAATCACTAGTCACACCATGCGGGAGGTACTCTGCATGGAGTAACTCCCATGCAAATGAGCTTTTGAGCTTTGTGTGATTATTTTAGTAATTTAATCCATTATTTAACATTTTGGTCAATAGGTATTTTTTTTATATGTTTTACACAAAATGTCATTCATAGGGGTTTTGGTGATGCTCACTCAAATATAATGTTACTAAGCTGAAAATGAATCAGAAAGTCTGTAAAACACCAATGGAATGTTTGGCGCCCTCTTTGTGTCCCAATGTGCTTGCCTACTTAGGCAGCTGGGTAGGGGAGTACCTGTTGAAGGTACTCCCCGTGGAGTAGCTGCAGAGGTACTCCACTACTGGTGGCTTACATGGGTATCTGTCCGTCACCTAGCATGCAACTGCAGAGTACACTTAGGATGGGTAACTGCTAAGTGAACATACTGCTATCCATCCAGTGGTTCGTATAACTTCTCAAGTACTTAGTTGTAGGTACTTCATCATAGTGCATCAAGGGGGTACCTTTGGAGTAGCTAAGAGTCCCCATGGAGTAGCCTAATCTCTGGGTTACACCGTGAGTAGAATCTTGCTGTGGTATCATTTTGAATGCAGTAAATGTTACATTGGCCATTCACTCTGCACATTCACAATGAAATAATTACCAATCAATATCAGTTATGAGCATAAAACCTGAACAACTTTGATTCAAAAGGAAATAAGGGTGTGTTTGCTCTATGCATATACTACAGTATGACTATTGGCAGCATTTCATGGAGTGGAGGTGACTACAAACTGTATGCTTAGCCATCCAAGTCAATGAATGGGGGGATGATTTTATCCATTCCAGATTGTATTCATCCGAGAGTACAGCTCCCTGTCGGGACACAACAGCCACTCAGATGATGCTTGGTACAAGGTTAGCCTCTAAATTGACACTCTAATCAGTCTAGAATGTTAGGATTGTGGCCAGCGGCATCTCTCGTCTCAGCATGTGAGCTAGACAATCCAAGTTTAGTCTTACCAGGTGATTGCCATTCCCTATTAGTGAAAACTCTCTTACCCTTCCCAAAGACCAGTGCATGTTTATTTCACTCTGGGTAAAAAAAAAGAGTGCCTTATAATCCCAGACACAAGATAAACTGGCTCTGACAGGGTTGGAACCCCTAACCATACACTGCTAACATAATATGCTTGAGTGTTAAAAATGTCTTGTTCTCTAAAATCCGCTGGTTGAAAGGGGAATAACATCAACTAACAATACAACTTATATTCCAAGACATAGCTAAATTCAAGCTGACCAAGCTATAACCATCCAAAGCAACTCAAAACACAAAAGGAACAAGCCAAAACCACTTGATAAACAAGCACTTAAAAGCTCAGTCTTTTACTTGAGTGCCCGCAGGGGTTTCTATTGTTGTTCAAGTGCTTGGTTATTTTATAGCTTGCTTCAGCTTGATAATTCGCTGCATGTGCTTGCTATGTGCGTGTTTCCTGCTTTTTCAACTGTATAAAGGGAATGTATTGTTATCTGCAGTTTAATTCCCTTTCATTCCAGTGAATTTAACACGATGATTTTCAAAAACCAGCCTATAATGTGCGGCAGTGATATGCCAGTGTTTTAAACCATGATTTACATTAATACGAATCAGGATTTGTTCAAATCATTACACTGAAACTGATTTCCTTTACACAATGTTGACTGAACAGATGCATTTTCCACTTCTGAGAGTGAATGCCCCCAAATTACCCTAATAACACCCCTAAAGAGAAATGGTCTCGACCAGTGACCCCAGTCCACCCTGTGCGACCTTAGCTTCTTCCTCATTCCGTTTTGGCCGCCAGTCAGAACGGACGCGTGTGGACCCGCAGCCTCTGTCCATTATAGGAGCCAAATTAACTGGAATATTTTTGATACTTGTACTAGTGTCGTCTCATACGGAATACTCCACTACTATACCATACTATCTGGATTATATACTGGATTTATACGCTCATTCGGACCGAATAAACGGAGACTTTTTACGCCGTCGGAGAGCTCTTGTTTTGTATCCCTTTTTTGCCAGCCAAGTGCGGTCATGTGATCTGTGTAGCGGGAAATAATGTTAAAAAAGGCAGCCATTGACGCAACGGTTGCTGCTTTGACTGCCTTGACTATATGTTGGTGAGTTGTGTTCGTTTAACTACCTTTCGGGCATTTCTCGCTACAATTTTCAGTCGATTGTGTGTATATTTTATTATATGTTTTGGTATCCTTAATAAAATATGTGAAAACTGTGTTTTTGGAAAATTTCTTTAAAACAACCGTTCGGACTCAGTTTAACCAACCGGTTGGTTTTTGTGTCCTGCCGTTTGCGTACCGGGAGAACTCCACTGCCCCTTGTTATTTTTCTTTTTCGTATACTTTTTTTTTGGCGCACCACTCTTTTCCATCTAGCAACGTCCACCCTCTCGCTCACCCCCCCCAGCCCCCTTCAGCGCTAATTGGCGTTTCGCTGTCCCCGCTTCCAATTCATAATGGGATACCCCCCATCCCCTGGTGTCTGCACGGCATGTTCCCTCCCTGCCCGCACCGACCGGTGCGCCTCTTTCTGTCGTGGACTTTCGGATGTTCAATGGGCAACCAATCAACATGGGTATACGCCGCTCGTGTTTGCGTTCACCTGGGGAGTGGGTGGTGAGCGGCTCCGGTCCGGGTGCGTCCAAGGCAAAGCCGCCTGCTGCTTGGGTGCTCCCAAAGGTAGGGGTAGCCTCGGCTACTTCGCGAAGCGCTGATTGGGTGTGCTTGGCCGTTCTCCTCCGCGCCTCCAACGGACCGCTGGCTCGCCTGGTTCAGCCCTAGGGGCTGCCCCGGTGCACATGCCTGTCGCGGTCTGCGTGCCAATCCCCCAGGGGGGTTGGCGGCTGCGGCATTATTCCGGTGGTGGTGAGAGGTAATGGTGGTGCCCTGGTCGCACCCGTATCTGATCCCATCGTCCTTTTATGTCCACACCACCTAACGTGCGCGTTTGGCGGTCCCGGTGGTCCCCCTTCGTGGCACTACCCTCGAACCCGCGACCACGGTAGCCCATTCTTTACGTACTTCGTGGTAATGTTTCGGAAACCCTGGGGGTGCTCGGTTATCCCTTGGCGGGACCGGACCGCAGGTGTTGGCTTCCTTCTCCTCCTCGCTACACCCCCGCATGAACCACCTTGCTAGTCAATGCAGTGCCCCTCCTCAGCAGAGACGCCATGCTGCTCCGGGCCCTTTCGGGGTCCTTGGGTTCGAGTGGGGCTCCGCTGGGCTTGCCTCCGCAGACGCCCCAGCTGACTAGTCGCTCAGGCCTCCTCTTGCTGGCGGGTACGCCTACTGCGGTTGCTAGTGCTGGTCCTCCGGCATCTGCTTCCACGGCTGGTCCGCCTAGGTGGGGTACCCTGTGGGTTCCCTTGCACTGGCGTTTCCTTGCGGGGCATGCCTCATGGCCATACCCCTGCGTGGACACAGTACCCGCTGCACCCTACCTTCTCAGGTTAACGCTGCGTCTCCGTACGTGGCCTACCCACCCCAGTTGAGCTGGACCTTCGGGGGGTTGGTCAGTCCCGCTTGCGGGAGCCCTCCAGGCTATATTGTCACTCCACTCCTCTCCTCCTCCTTCTTCCTTCCCCTCCGCAGGCACCATTGTGCTGCCGGGGCTGCTTCTGACCCGCTTTCCAGCGGGGCAGTTGCGCCGCTTCTGCAGCAGTTTGTTCCTTCCTGGGGAGCCAGTCAAGCTGCCGCGGGAACAAGCCTGGTACCACCTGCCGGTGCAGTGCGTTCTATCCTAACCCGCCACTAACTACCCGTCGGCTTACCTGCCTGGGACTTGGGGTGTGTCCCCCCACCTTCTCGGCCTGACCCTCGTCAGGGTCGGGCTGGTGCAGTCGAACCTCATGGCCGTCCTGCGGCCCCAGCCTATGCCAGTTGGTTTGGGTCCCTGCGGGAAGGCCCTGGTGTCGTCCGCGCGCCCAGGTGGCGACGCCTGGCCCTCCGCCTTCGTCCGCTCGTGCTGCTGTCGCACCGTCCTCTCAGGACTCTAACCGGCCGCAGACTTCCGATGGTTCGGAGGACAGCGCTGGCGGGGGTGACTCAGGCTCGGAGGTGAGTCACCTTGGTTACACTCCTTCGCAGCCTTCGACATCCGCGGCAGCTTTTCGGAGGCCGAGGAGGTGGATTCTCTCCGCTGCACCCCTCATGTGCTCGGCCAGAGGCGGGGCGGCCCGAGTCGCTTGGCCTGTCTTGCTCGCCTGAGCTGCGTGCGGAGGAGGGCATCCTCAATCTGGGTTCCGATCCTCCCTCCGGACGCGTCCATGTGCGTTGTCGCTTCCCACAGACGTTGTCTTCTGTGGAAGCCGCTCCTGGGAGTTCACTCAGAAGCTCTCTTCGTACCCGTTGAAAACTTTCGCCAAGTCGTTGAGATCTACCGAAGGGGACTACGACTCCTTCCTGAAGACCCCGATTATGGATCTTGACCTAGCATCCAAGTTGCCAACAGGCAAGGGTGCCCGGCTGGCTTCTCCCCCTTCTGGGAGACCAGTTGAGGCACCTAACCTGCGGTGACCTCTGGTAAAAGACTAGGCCTTGTCTCTATGGTCCTCCCCGCCCACGACATCAGATCCTCGTTGGGCGAGGGTGGTGTTTTCTCCTCGGAAGCCTCTGAATGCTAGCCGATCTGCCTCGCTAGTGACTCGGCAACCGGAGGCTTCAATGTCTTTGTGGTTTGGGCGCGTCCCTAGCTTCTTCACGCGGAACGCCTGCTTCACACTTCCCACCCTGACTCCCGATCTTTCATCGGAGTCTCTCTCCAAGACCAGCCCGAGTCACGGGACACGTCCTCTTCCCGCTTCGGAGACTCGTTCGGTGACTCACTGCTTGCCTCTCTGCGGAGCTGTGGAGCCGGAGCATGCGCCCTCAAGGATGCTCAGGCGAAGATCTCCTCCCTCCTCCCGGGGATCTTCGGCTAAGAAGAAGAAAAACGTCCCGCTTCCTCTTCTTCCAGCGGTTCCGCCAAGCAGGCGAAGCCGACAACCACATCCTTCAGTCAACCCCCTACGCCCGCATCTCTTCCCGCTTCTTCCCATACTTTCCTTGGTGCAGGCCGAGACTCTTCCCCCTCCCCAAAGCAGGCGCTGGTAAGGTGGAAGAAGTCTTCGTCCTGAGGCACGGCGGCTGCGGGGTCTCTCCTTCGGGGTTTTTAAGCGCACATATTCCCCTTCCCCCTCCTTTTTGTCGGTCTGCTCTTTTCTTTCCATCCCTTTCCCCCTTCTCCAGTTTGTGCTGACGTTGTGGAACGGGGGTATCATATATATTTCAGCACCCTTCCCGCGGACCCCCCCTTTGAATTCCCACCCGAGACTACCCCCTTCCGGTGGAACCGAGACCCCACTTCTTCTGGAGAGGTCCTCGTGCGCCTCTTGGCGAAGGGTGCCATCTCCCCATCGACCCCCCCCCCTCACCGATGGGTTTTTGGTCGACGTTCTTTCTTCTTGGCCCCCAAAGACCGTGATGGCGTCCCATCCTGCCTAACAAAGCCTCTGAATCAGTTTATCAAGCTGAAGAAGTTCAGGATGGAAACCCGCGCGTCGATCCTGGGCGCGGTCTTTGAAGGGGAAGGTCTGGGCGTCTTCTTGGCCTGAAAGACGCCTACACTACACGTCCCCAAAGTCGCCAAATCCTAGACCCGTGCTGGCTCATATCCAATCCATCAGGCCAGTCGGGTACGAAGTGGTCGTTCACTCCCCTTCGGACTTTTCCCCCTCTCCCATTGTCTTCACGATGGTGACCCAGGAAGTGGGCACCTTCCTCAAGCGGCAGGGGGTCAACCTCTGCCTGTAACCTGGACGACTGGCTGATCTCGGTCCGTCGCCCCAGGCGACGGCCGAAATGGTCGGTCGTACCGTTCAGGTCGGGCAGAGGTTGGGCTTCATTGTCAAATTCGACAAGGTCTGCGCCTTACCCCCTCTCAGAACCTTCTTTATGCCTTGTTCTCTTCTTCCACTTCTTCCTTTTTCATCCCCTACTGCCTCGCGGTTGTATTTCGTTGTCCAGACGGCGACTTCCATGGCGCTGCTTACGCGGGCCCCCGCTCGAGACTGGCTTGCCTTCTAGGCTTGATGGACAGTCTCGTCGACCTGGGTCCGTACTGTCCGCTTCCATAGGAGGTTTCTTCAAGCACCTCGGCGTCACTACAGCCGTCAACAATCCCAGATTCCGTCTGATCCCTATCATTATGCAGGTATCCGTGAACTCCTGGCATGGTGGACTCACCGCCCCAACCTGAACTCAGGGAATCTCTTTTCCCCCGCGCGCCTCTGCGGCCTTCCCGTCGCTTTGTTATCAATCACGACGGCGCGTCGAAGTCGAGTTGGGGGGGTTTCATTCACTCATCAAACACCCCCTAGACTATGAATGCACCCAACCGCCTCGGTGACATGGTCCCAGACCGAGGCTCATGCCCATGTCACTCCGCCTCGATTGTGGGCAGGTGGACACGTACCCTAGCTCACTTCGATGCGATGGTGACCAACTCCATTGTCCTAGTACAGACGGACACGCCACCGTGTGGCCTCCTCAACAAGCTGGGCGGGACTCGGTCCCGTCCCCTGTGCCTCGACGCCATCCGAATCAATCTCTGTGGTGTCCGATACCGTGCCTCCCGCTGTCCTCATTACACCTTCCCCGGGGGCCCGTCAACTTTCTTGCCGACGACTTGTCGCGCAGCAGGATGACGGCCCGGAGTGGATCCTGAACCGAGATGTGTCGTGCGGGAGATCTTCGAGAGTTGTAATTTTCCCCTGAGGTGGACTACCTGTTCTCCCGAACCTGATTCACACACCCAGCTCCCTCTGTACTGCACCACGCCGTCCTCCCCTCCCCTTTTTCATTCCTATCCTTCTCGCGGCTCTCTTTTCCTACGTCTCCTTTCCTTCCTTTTCCTCTGGTTCCTCTTCACTTTCCCCTCCTTCTTCCGATTTACTGCTGACATCCCCATGTTTTCGAAAGTCGGGCGGGAGGCGTGCCGGGTCATCCTCAAAATTCATCGCTTCCCTGTCTGCCCGAAACACCTTTGGTTTCCGTCCATGGGTGGTTCGCTTGGCGGCTCTGCCGCTACGTCTACCGAACCGTCCGGACCTAGATCCAATCCTGGACGGAGGGAGGCGCCAGTCTGTGGTCGTGAGCAACCTTAAGCACTCCGTTTACTTGCAGTGTCCATTATTCCTGTCAATCGATGCCTATATTCTTTCATTTCTCCCTCAGCCTGGCTGCCTCGCTCATATCAGCTGGGAGGAGGAAGTCCAACATGACGCTTACTCTAGCGTCTTGGACCCTACTTCCTCCTGGGTGTGAGCACGAGAGTGTTCTCGACTCGGGCATCTGTAGCCGAGATCGCTGACTTTCCCACCGCTTGGGCATCTGTAGCCCGCGAATCGCTGATTCTCACCGACTTAGGGCTCTGTAGCCGAATCGCTGACTTTCCTCCACCGACTCTGCATCTGTAGCCGAAGATCGCGACTTTCTCACCGATCGCTTTGATACCGGACTTGAAACTTCGACTGTTAGAAACTACAAGTCCGCTATCTTAGCGATCCATAGAGGTTTTCGATGACGGATCTACCATTAATGACATGGCTCCGATCCGCCTCCTTCTAGAGGGGATGTTTAATCCACGACCTCCGGCCAGTAAGACGGTCCCACCCTGGGACCTTAAAACTGTCTTAGACTATTTATGAAGCCCCCTTTTCGAACCAATTGCTGAGGCATCACTAAATGTTCAACATTAATGACATTCTTTCCTGTTCGCTCTCACCCGCCTCTGGGAGACGATGCTGAGACAAGATATCTCTATGTCAGCTTCAGAATTCTCTCGGACGGGGCCATTGTTCTCAGGCCGATGTTCTGGCAAAGAACGAGTCACCGCATTCCGCCTCTCAACAATTTATCTTACCCCCCGCATTGCATGTCACTCCTCGGTGCGGGAAGATCGCCTGTGGTGTCACTTTTTCGGGGCCTTGAGTACTATAAACGTAAAACAGTCCTCTCCGGGTTCTCGACCACTCGTTGTTTCTTACACACGCTTCCCTTTCCCCCCCCACGGTCCTGCGTCAAAAGCGACAATTTGCTAGATGGGATTAGCGCTGTCATTAATGCTCCAACCCGTGATAGGAGCTTCCCAGCTCGAGGCGCCCATTCTGTTTCGGAATATCACTTTCGTCATGGGCCTATCACCGCGTAATCAGCATTGCTGAAATCTGCGAGGCTATGTCGTGGAGGACTCCCACAACGTTTCGTCGGTGTCTACAGAAACGTACAAACTCCCACTCCCCAAGAGAACTTTTCGAGGCACTCCTCCTGCCAGAACCAACACTAATTCGACTGCACTATCATAAAGCTACCAACCGTTTACCGACTATGACGCTCGCCCGGAGTATTCCGTTGTCAGGTGAGCATCTATGTCCTCGATTTTTATGTTAATGTCTTTAGGTCCTTACTATTGTACTTTATGTTTAAGAGTGCATGTCTCGCCGTTGGTGCTTCGTTGACTGCTCTGATATCATGTCCCACCTCCGACTTATTTGTGCTAGTCTGGTGTTGATTTAAATATTCATTCAAACGGGGGGGGGTTATGCATTGTTTCAGTCAACATTGGGTGTAAAGGAAATCAGTTCCGTGTAATATTTATTCAAAACCACATTATGTTTTTAAATCATCTAACTGAAGCTGATTTCCTTTCAAGTTTGACTTCCCCACTTCCATGTGCCCGCCCACAAGCATGAATGTGTATCGGTCGTCCGTTGTTGGGCTTGACCAACAACGAAATTAAGGAAGAGCTAAGGTCGACAGGGTTGACCTGGGGTCACTGTCGAGACCAATTCTCTTTTAGGGGTGTTATTATGGTAATTTGGGCCTTCCACTTCTCAGAAGGGAAATGCATGGTTCAGTCAACATTGGAAAGGAAATCAGGCTCCAGTTAGATGATTATAAACATAATGGTGTTTTTTGAATAATTTTGTTGCTTGTTTTTTTTGTTCCAGCTGTTGCATGGCTTAAACCAGTCTTTTTTTTGCTGAAAACAAAAATTAGAGTAAAAAAATTGAAAAAAAATAAAAAATATTTTTATTTGCTCTTTTTGGTTGCCTTCTTTGCTTTTGTGAAAGCATTTCTTTTCTTTAAATTCGCTGAAATTCAAGAATAAGCACATTTCCTTGACATGGCTTTAGATTTATTCATTTTATTTTTCAACACTTTTTTGCTTTTGTGGTATTTCTTATATTGCATATTGTTTCTTTCGTTGTTTATCACAACTTGAAACCATCATTTGAGTACCGGCAAACCGTATGTATTTATTAATTCCCCATCACTCCAAGGTCTACAAAATTTGAATTCTGATTTGTGATCCTTTTCTTCAAGTGCACATCAGGCCCAATGAAGAAAGCAAAAGATAGCAGCGGACAGACTTTGTGGACCAGCAACAAGGTCTCTCAAAAGAAGGATTTTCTATACAGTCTTGCATTTTGGTTACAACCTGTTATTAAGGGCAATACTTCATATTCCTGTACCCCCTAACCCCATCCATCATATATTTGCATGCAACATAAAATGTTATTATTTTAGCTGTTTATTTTTTTTATTTTTTTTATCTTTTTTCCTTTTTTGATCAAACAGGCCAAATTAAAATTTAATTTTTGTATCATTTAAATATATACGAGGTGGGTACATATGGAGTCTTTTCCTATTTAAAAAATGGTGATGCAGTATCGTTTATAGGCGAGTAATGTTGTCAGAGTATTTTTAAGATTTTCACCTAGGATACATTATGAGCCCAGAGATTATATACTGCAAACCCTAATACCTAAAACATCTTGATTTCATAAGAAACTTCATTGCTACACCCATTATTGCAGAATAATGGTCAATAACTGGACCAATCGATGCTCCATTTTCAATAATGGGCAGCAGAGGTATTAGAATGTCATAAACACTCCTCTAATAAATGTTCTTTTCCTATTTTTGAAATTGAACATGCTTCTCATATTGCTAAATATTGATCATAATCCAACAATAATTGGAGTAACTTCAGTGGTACGCAATTAGAACTGAAGTTTCTTCCTTCTCAAATTTTATGGGAATTCTATACATTCAGGTCTCCCTTCCTGGAAACAGACATGCACGCATCTGTGTACGTAAATTAGACATACCAACAAAGAGAGATGATTTGTCTCTGTTAATTTTTATAAGCATGACATTTGATCACAAAAAATTCATTTTTTAGGTTCGTTATAGGCAGTACAGCTATACTGGTCCTTATGATAACTACTACTCCCATGACCCAGTTTATTTTTCAAATGCAGACTGCACTCAATTAATGGTAAATATTTAAAAGACGTGTCTTCAGTTGACAATTATGTACACACCACTCTCCAGCTGTTCGCTGTGATTTGTGGTATTTTAGCCAAGGCATCCCATGGATAGTCAGTTTTCTTTTGGAGAATCTCCACAACTCTTAGGTGATTACATAGTGTCAATGCCACTTTGCCCGCTAGCAGCAAGCGCTTGGTATACGCTGCTTACATGATCAAGCTATTACAGTCAAGCGGCGCTATATCGCTTGGAACTATGTCATGAGCAGCACCGGTCCACAAGTTGAATTCAAGTCAACTTCAATGCGATTTGCCGCTTTGAGCAATGCGCAGCCCGAGCACAGGAGATCGATCTTTGGCTTGCCGCTTTGCCACTTGGGTTACCGCTAGCGATTCTGACATGTTTGCGTAGTGACGTAAATTTTCATTAATGCAGCAAGCAGCATGACACTGTGGCAACGACCTTTATAGACTCATTTTAACGTATTTGTTTCTTCTTTCTTTCTGTCCTTTTTCTTCTACAGGCTTTGTTGGATAGTTACTGGTGTTTCATCATCACCCAGGGTTCAGTATGCAAGAGTTAGTGTCTCATGGGAGTGTAGGGCAATTTATCTTCACCAGTGACTTCTGGCACCATTGACCTCATTCACGCAAACTCAGAAGGTAAGTGCTTTCAGCTAGGAGTTTTGATACAGTGTTTTATAAAGATGTTAACCCCTAACCGGGACCCTGCAGGCAAATTTCATGGGTCTCATCCACCACCAGGGACGTAGCGATAAAGGAATTGGCAATTATGCCGCCCGTCGGCAAACGTGTGGGCAGACAGCTGATATCGGGTTGCAGTTTCATTGAAAACAACCCCTCAGCACAGACTGGCTAGAAATCTAGAGCATGCTGCGGTCAGAATTGCTATCTCGCTACTTTTCAGCAATGGTTCAACTTCAATGCACTAAAACAATGGAACTGCTGAAGCTAATCTGGGCTAGAAGTAGCCCAAAGTTCGGGTTAGTGTTTTAAGAAAAAAAGAAGGCCATCCTGTACTACTGAAATACATAAGTTAAATGGTAATGTAAGGAAAACTGACAGTCTGTTTACTGTTTACTTGAACCCAAAACCCCCAGGGCTCAAGTGCATAAACATGCTTGATTGGAAGGGAGGAACTCATCCATCAAAAAATGGAACCACAGATAATTCCCTTTTCGTTTGGTCCCCCTTGGGATGTTGAAAGTATACAAAATATAAGATATTCTGAATCTGGCTATACCATCATACAAAATTTTTGTCGTCCACAAATTTCCCCACATTCGGGGGTTTAGATTTTTGTGAATATAAGTGAAAAGCAAATGAAGCATGCAGCAAACATCAAATGTATGGGCAAGTGTATGCTAGCTGCACCAACTTCCATTAACGAGTTGGTGCTGAAGAGCTGCCGACGCAATTACAATGCCATGCGGTAATGGAAGTTAAGGCATTGCCAACCTTTATGAACATGATATCGAGGAGGCAATAAGACTTTTGACCAGAAAACTGACAGAGAAGTGGAAGACTACTGGCCAAGATCTGGTTGAGTTAGGAGGCGTCTCTACAGCATTCCAAAAGCGCTGTTATGGTATATGGAAATATCTCGGAGCCGTTCCTCGTTTCAACAGGGTACTCAGGGAGATGTATTAGCTCCCTTTAGTTTCATTGTGCTGATAGACTAATTGCTGCAAAAGGCCACTAAAGATACATATTCCGGATTGATGACACATCCACGTCAGTCCAGGAGGTATCCAGCCTAAAGTCTTAAACGACCTAGATTTCGCTGACGATATCGCCCTCCTGTCATCATCCCTCGAGCTCAGGAACAGTTATCAATAACAGCACTGCAGCAAAAAGGAAGAATTGGGTCCTTATCATCAGTGTGCAAAAAAGACAGAGTACATGACTACCAACTGCAACCCACTTCCACTTCTTAAAATTTAATGGCGAGGCATCAACCATGTGCTCCGACTTCAAATAGCTTGGTTGTATGAGGCTCCCGTTCTAATACCTTTAACGACGAAAGCCCTTGCCTTGGCAAGCATTTGGAAGTTGGAGCGCATATGGCAGAAGTCAAAGTATAACAATCGACTGAAATTACGCCTCTTCAACACAACATGTGGACAGTATTTTGTATGGCTGCGACACTGGTGCTGACAAGCAATTTGGAGAGTAAGGGCAATTCTTTCGCAACATGTTGCTACGGAATCATGCTGAACGTCAAGGCGCAGTGATCTTGTCCCAAATTCCAAAATCTATGCTGCTACAGTTACGGAGCCTCTGATAAACCGATTAAAGGACTGAGACAGCTTACTTCTAAGGATGCCAGAGGGAAAGCCTAGTAGGTTATATGCTTTCCCTACACAACACCAACCCATTGGCAAGAGGAAGTCCATGCCGCCCAGGGAACATCATATCTCTCCTACATCCAAAAGCTCTTGGGGACACAAACAACAGTTGCAACCAAGGCTATCTCCAACGTGGCCCAAAACAGAAGTGACTGGAGGAAACTTGCGATCGCCTCTGCGCAGTCTGATGATGATGATGATGAATGAGGGTGTCAATAAATACACACAGGTCCATTGTTCCGATATTATTTTGAAATTTTAACTGTGGATAGCCTTGTGGGAATAAGTCTTGTGGAATGGTTCAACAACTATGTCGGCGAGCTGACCTAGTCTTTAGAGATGTTTTTTATCAATGCATGCGGCTGCTGCCAAAAGCACATGTTTGAAGTGCTAACATCAGGCCATTCCGTGCCGACGACAAAAGTCTTTTTTGTAATGACAGTTTGGAATAAGTCTCTTTTGAAGATGTAGTTCAACTGTGAGTGCAAAAGATGAAAATCAAGTTTTATATTTTGTTTGTTTTGGAATGTGTGACCTTTCATGGCAATATCCAGGAAGCAGTAAGACTTCATGAAACTTAGTGAAGAAAGGGTGCAAATATGCCAATTAGATGCTTAATGAACATTAAGTTTGCCGATATGCAGCCTTGGGAGCACATACTAGGAGGCATATTTGACCGACGGACTTTATCAACCTTGAAGAAGTCCGCAGGACGGATGATCTTACTAGGTTTTTTGGTGAACATATAACCATCTGGTACCTAACTGATAGTGCAAATGATAAATTGCAAGTAATTTTCTTTTTGTGGTTCATTGGGCTAGATTGCCAACTTGTAAAAAAAAAACCAATATCAGTCAGACTTATGATCACAAACATGATGTAATGCAAAATTGCCATAAGAATTGTTAAAGATTTATCACTTGGCTTTTTTTTTTTTTTCTGGTTTTGTTTTCACCTTAGCTACATGTTTGCTTGGTTAATACAGCTTGCTTCCATTTCAAAGTATGGAGGCATTGCACAAAAAATTAGAAACATAGGCGAATCTCAACCCTGTAATGCACATGTGGGAAGTAGAGTTAACAACCATATCTCTGGAGGGAACCTTTAAACAGTTTTCTGGACACCATTTGGTTGGGACCTTCAAAAAGCTCCTAATACTTTTAACAGCTTATTTTGATTTCCTTTATTTTAGCCAATTTCCCAATCAACTTGAGAATCCTCACGTGATAAGAGGCATCAGATGCGGTTGGCATATTGACGAGAGGACCAGATAAGACAGTTCTCAATTCCTCCTATCAGACAGATTCCACCGGAATTACATTCTCTCTCTTGGTAACACCCATAGGTAAGGACCAACCTGCTTTCACATATCTTGAGTGATAACAGCAGTAGTCTCTTGTATTTGAAATCCAAAGCATCTTCCTTAGTCATTTTACACACCTGGATCACATAACCTAAGCAAGTGATTATCTTCTAGGAATGAAACTTTGACACTAACTAGGAAGATATATGTTAGGGGTTCTGATTGTAAGAAAAGAGAACTTTCATCGTGTGACTTCAACATTCGCACCTTTTGGCACAAAGGGCGTAGCTGAAGGGTATCTTTAAGAGATGGAATATTTGCTGGACCCTGCACACCAGTTTATAACTGGACTCTTGCTTGCCTTTACCAAAAACTTTTCCGGTAGATAAGGCTTAGAGGTCACCCTCAAGATCTGGTAGTCTTGATCTCAGAGGTCAAAGGTCAACTGAAACAATGTGTGATTATACGTACACCAGGGGCCAGCTGGATCAGAAATACCTGGTTCTGTTTGAAAATTACATATTACTTTTAACCAATCGTACTGACGGTTCGATAGAAAAGGCGGTAATACAACTTAACTTTGTTCAAATTGAGCGCTTAGTTCCAATAGTCAATTAACCCCCCCTTTTTATATCAAGTTGTCCTCCGTTTCCCAAAGTGATCCTGGACTATCTAGGTTTACCGAACAAATTTACAAATGGCTTAAGAACTTTTTCTGGATTAAAAAAAAAAAAATAACTTGACAGTCAATTTCCTCAAACAACTTTAGTTTATACCATTTGTTTATTACTACTGGAGCATTATCAACTGATGTAATACATCTACCAAAGGGCGTTGCTCTCCCAATATATCCAACTCTTGTTGAAAATTCTTTCCACATGTATTTTCTTGCAGTGCATTTTGCCCGTATAGTACCCATGTCTGCTGGTATTCCTTTCTTCCCATCCTACCTGTTATGAAGCAACTGCTTGGAAATATTTCAGGTAGGTGTTGGGGAATAACCTTGCTGATAACACTACGGATCCTTTCTAAGTTGTGGCACCAAAGTGTGGACAAATTACCAACACTCATGGGAAAAAATTTATTTGGAACACTGGTATGATTTCCTCCACCTATTTGGAACATTTGGTAGAATTTCCCCCTCCCCTATTTTGAGCCTTTGTAAAATTCCCATCACTATTGGGAACACTTGGTACAATTTTACCATCACAATTGGAACAATTGGTATTAATTTTCCACCACTATTGTGGAACACTTGGATAATTTCCCCATCCCTATTTGGATCACTTGGTACAATTCCCATTCCTATCAGGCTTTTGGTACAATGTTCCAGCACTATGTGGAACACTTATACAAATTTCCCATTCTATTTGGGAGCACTTGCTTGCAATTCTATCCCTATTCGGTGGGGAATCGGTAAGTAAACTTGTACAATTTCCCCATTCACATTGGAACACTTGGTACAATTTTCCCATACTATTTGGAACACTTGGTACAATTTTTCTCTCCCTATTTGGAACACTTGGTACATTTCCATCACTATTTGGAACATTTAGTACATTTTCCCATCACTTTCAGGGCTGCAATTTCGACGCGAATCCTTGCGAATGGATTCGGTAACGATTCGCGCCCCGAAATTCTGGCTAGCAAATCAAACCTGATCCCGACAAGTTACAACGAAATTGCACCCCTTCTTTTGGAACACTTGCGTACAATTTTCCCATCACTATTTGGAACACTTGTACAATTTTCCCATCACTATTTGGAACACTTGTACAATTTTCCCTCCCTATTTGGAACAATTGCGTACACATTCCATCATATTTGGAACACTGGTACAATTTTCCCATCCTATTGGAGCACTTGGTACAATTTCACATCCCTATTTGGAACACTTGGTACAATTCCCATCCCTATTTGGAAAACTTGTACATTTCCCATCACTATTTGAGAACACTTGTAACAATGTCCCATCCCTATTGGAACATTGGTACAATTTTCCCATCAATATTTAGAATAAATTGGACAAATTTATTGGAACACTCCCATTCTCACCGGGTTGTTATTCTTCAAGATTTTTTCTTGAATTTCCGGAATATGCAAAACTTGTTGTAAAAAATTCTCCAGTTATTTTTTTTCCGTTTGATTTTGGTATTTTCCCCCACTTCGTGCGGTGTTTGCAGATTTCTCATTGTTTTCAGGATTTTACATCAAACCTGAATCGCAACCCTGGTTTAAAAACTGAGGCCCAACTCGGTTATATATCGAGCCACTATTTGCTAATATAATTTCTATGCTATGGTTTTTTGCTAAATTGATTGTGTCAAATTGTGAGTGGCTTGGGAACATTGAACCAAAATTACTGATGGACTTTAAATTTTGTAGGATGATTAGTTCTTGCATTATTCTGTTATGTAACAATGTTTTGCTTACACCAGTGAATATTAATAAGCATTATAATGACATAATTTGCATATTTCGCAACCAAGAATGAATTCCACTGTCCTCATTAATGCAATGACCAATGGACTTCAACTTATTATGATGCTATACCTACTCTGATTATATTTCACGTGAATATATTGTATGATATGACCTAATGTTGCAATATTTTTATCAAATGAGAATATTTCACTCTAACCCTTATGAATACATAATTTTTCCCACATTTGTGACAAAGTGCACATTTCACATATATACTTTCAAACATTAGAATTTACGTGGACACTAAATGTATAATTGTAGCCCGTGGTTTAGTAGTGATTTTCAATTTCTTGAAGGGGGCGCTTGTTGCGCCTGTTTTTATTTTTGTTGGTGTCCGCGGTTCTGCAGTCCATGTCTTTCGGGTTCCTTGTAAGCTGTTACATATCTTTGGTGGTTTCCATGGGCTAATGGTTCCAAATACCGGTTGTTTTCCCAATGGCTATTTTCCATTTCGTTGGTGTTCCGAGTGTCTACTCTTTCTATTTCTTGGCGATTCCGAGTGTCTACTGGTTCAAATTATTTTTAGGTTCCTTGTGGCTGTTGCAATTCATTTTTTGGTGTTCCCGTTTGCTACTGGTTTCAATTATTGGTGTACCAGAGGCTATTGATCCATTTTTGGTGGTTCCCATTGCTATTGTTTCATTCCTTGGTGGTTCCCGGTGTCTATAGTTTCAATTTTTGGGAGGTTCTTTGTAGCTATTGTTCCATTTTTTTGGTGGTTGCCAGTGCTACTGGTTTCATCAATATTTTGGTGTTTCCTAGTGTCTAACGGGTTTATGTCTGTGTTTTTCCATTAGTCCCTACTGGTTCATTTTTAGTTCCTTTAGGCTGTCGGCATTTTTGGGGTGGATCCATTGTTCTTCCCAATATTGTGGTGGTTCCTGGGGCTACTGGTTCCATTTTAGATGGTCCTGTTATTTAATGGTTCTACGTCTTGGGTGGCACATGTGTGGTAGGTCTATCTACTTTTGTGTGTGTTCCAAGGTGTGACTACTTTAAACAAAATATTTTAAGGAGTCCCATTGGTGTGGTTTAATAATAATCTCAGTTGCATATCTGAACAAATGAGATTTCAACATCTTTAATGTTACATACACTACCATGAACTTCAAACTGCAGGATGCTAGACTACACTTTTTTTTACAATTACGGATTTTGGTATTTTAATACCTAATTTCATATTTGCTTTGGGCAATGAGAAGATTTCACTCACTAACCAGTGACTTTCAAACTTGGTAGTTCTAACCTTGGTTGAATTACAGTACTGACATGTGTATAGTCCCATGCTCGATTATAAATCCCACCACTATTTTTAAAAGAATCTGAAAATGTAGAAAATCCTGTTATAATCCCCCCATAAGTTTTTTGCTGGAAGCAATAGATTACATGCAATTTTTTGTTACATTTTCACGGTTTTTGTTTTGATTGTATCTTCTTGTGATTTTCTTTTACAAATGATGTAGGTTCTTGTGTAGGTTTTTTAAGTCCTTGTTACCACACCTCATTTAAAACTGGAAAATATCTGGAATAAATTTAGATTTTTAATTTTTTGATTTTTATTTTGGTGTTTTTATGTTGTTTTCATGTTTTGGTGGGAGATCCCATTATAATCCCACCCCTAACTTCTAGCTAATTCAGGTTAAATAGGTGGGACATACTAGGGTCATACAAGTGATAACACATTCATGTAATTTGCATGTTTAGCAAAGAAGATGATAAATACAGTAATTACAAATACAGTAATTTACATTCAGATTTTAACTGAGTACTTTCTCTTAATACTTACTCCGTTGCAGTTAATATGGAAACCTGGTAAAATGACAGAAAGATGCCAATTTCATAAAGTTTGCAAAATTCGGCAACCTTTGGGGGTAAGGTGAAACTGTCCTTACCCCTGAATCTCATTAACTTCGCGCCCCACCCCTGATGTTGCTCCGCTGCTAACAAAAATTACACACCCATTTTTTTATTTTACACACCCGATTGGCCCAAATCCTGCCTTATTCCCTTGCAACTCAGTACAATATTAAGTCCCTGTGCGTCAGTACTAGCTTTCTATGGTCAGGGCCCGGCCGAAGAAATTTCGTCCCGGGGGAACCTTGGAGTGACGGGCCCATTTTACGAACTTGTTTTTTAGAACCCATCCCGGGGTGAGAATGGCTTTTTTGTTTGAACTATTCCTAATGTTTAGAGTGTTTATTGAGCTGCCCAGGGGGGGGTGTGGCAAAGGGGGTGTCCTCCAGCGCGAAGCACGGAACCCTTGCAATGTTCACTTTCCAAACACATGTTCTTCCTTCTCATGAAATTTGAATAACCAATAGAAATTTTTGTAGGTGTTTTCACTTTTAATGATAGAGGTATGAGAAACGGTTTTAAAAAGTAAAAATATAGGCTGATGTTTTTTTGTTTCAAATAAAATATCTAAAGTGTTCATGGAGAGGTCATATATGTAGCGACGGGGTTGGTGCAAGGCACGAAGCGCCTGACCCCTTGCAATATTGACTTCCAAAACTATTTTTCTCATGTATATCTGATAGCAATACTTTGTAAATTGGTAAGTAGTCCACTTTAGAATTCATGACCACCTGTTTTATAAAACATATCTTAATTGTGTTTTTGGAATTTCTCAAACCACGAGAGGCCCTGCACTAATTATTAACCTGCTATTGCAAAAAAAAAATGGAAATTTTGTGGGTTACAGAGTCTTTTCTCAACGTACGTAGTTAATCATTGTCGCAGGAGGGGAAATGGCTGCCTGTGTCCGCAATGCTCTCTCGTTTCTTTCTCTCTTCCTCTCTCTGCATCCCTCTCGCTCACTTTTTCGCTCCCTCTCTGACTTTTGCCACAACCAAAAACCGGCAATGGCTGAACTTTTTTATTTTTTTTTACAGGCTCCCGGCCCTAGGGACCCCGGCCGGGGGTTGTCCATAACCCCTTTGACCCCCCCCTCGCGCGTTACTGTCATGGTGAACTAGCAAATCAAATGGGCACAAAGTCTGTATTACAGTCTCACAGTTTATGGTAATGCTAATAAGAATTTCATGAAAAATACTTAATTTTAAATTTTAGCGATTATGTAGCTTTATTTAAAAATTTGAATTACAACTTACAGTTCACACCAATGAGGGTAGATTTTCGTTCCCCTGTCAGCTTACGAAAAGGGTAGAATTCGGTAACACCATTTTTTGGCATTAAACTCTGGCACATTTTCGTGCCGTTAAATACATTTTATTCTTGATTGTTTTTCAATCTTTCAATTTTGTTTAAAATCATAATTCCAAATCCAAACCGATATCATTTTTGACTTTTCATGTTTTGTTTTTGAAGTCCACTGCGGGCTGAAGAAGTCTATTCTATGCCTTGCCCATGTACTTGTCTCTAATTTCTAAAAGCGATGAGAATAGACGCTGGAGGATCACTACGTACATGCAGTAATTCTTGCCATTTGGCAATAAATATGCAGTAATTTTTGGGGTAAAGGGACTCTAAATCCCAATTTTAGACAATTTTTTGAAACCCTTAAAATATCTTGTTGGACCCGCAAGAATTTGTGCTTTTACTGGCTTAAGGGGTCCGACAAATGCAACGGGGACACTTGAATATTTGTAGCCCAGCGCTAACCCTGGTTTCAAACCCAAGGAACTCAATGTTTTATCCCGGGTGACGCAACGCTACGTAAATTGCATTTGCGTACCAAGCGACATGCACGCTGCAGTATAAACGGCGTCGTTTTTCGCGTGTCATATAGTCGACTACACCACGTAATTGCTGCAACAAAAACTCAACTATCCATCTGTTACGCCATAATGGATCGGCCGGAGCTTTGACTTAAACTCACTCAATTTCTTGTTTAATGATAAACTACGCCCACTGAAGCGAAATGCCTATATATTTTGAAGCCATACACTGAGTCTTGTAATAAATGATATGTCACATAATAACTAATACTGCAAACCTAACATAATTTCTTCAGAAAACAATAACAATGGGCAAGAGTCCCACCTTTGGGCAATACATTTTCAAGGATGTGTTATATATTACAACCACAACCATAATTAATCATAAAATCAATCTGACCAGGTGCCTTTAAACCAGAAGTGTTCACAAGTCAGCTAAGGGTCTTTTTTATCCCCTGGCTTGAAAATCATTGGGGGATTTGCGATGAGCGCGCATATCGATGATGTATATTGTGTGTGTGGTGTTTTAGTTTGGTTTAGGTTTTTTTCGTTTCCAGGTCTTCTTTGGAAAAGTTGAGTCCGTTTCCACAGGTTTAAAAATGTTATGATGAATGTATCTGCACAAATTAATCTGCCTGTGTCAGTGGCCTAAGTGTGTTTAGGATCAGTGGTCATTTATCGTCCAGGGATGTAATTAGGCACAATTGCGCATATATCAAGGTTTGTCAAGCATTCTCTGCTTGGACCTGTTGATTGGTTTGAATGTGTAGTTGGTCGAGGCATGTCTGAACAAAATATGATTTAAAATGTCCCAAAAAATGCCCTATTTGATGAGTTGGGGTTTCGACTCACAGACACATTATTCACGCAAGTAAACCTTTGTTTTACTAAGCTTTTACATGTTCCCTACTTGATTCTTCCATGGCCCGACATTTGGTTTGCACCCTCAAATTATGTCAGACCCGCATTGTTGTCTTAGTCTGTCCTTGACTATATAGTGTTAGTTGAAGGTCAAATAAGGTCAAAATTTCAACAAGTTGAATGACCTAATAGCTCGCAAACTTGATATATTATACTACTGTTTTTGAATTTGAACATCAAAACCATCAAAATACATATTCAACTCTAATTTTGTATTTTTTACATTTTTTGCAGCATTATTAACAGTACATGAAATGGTGTATGTTGCTTGCCTTTCTCCATCTCCTTCCCCTCTGTGTTTTATTTTCTGCCTTTGCCTTTCTCCATCTGTTTTGTTCATTCTCAATTACTCATTGTGTTTTCTCTGTTCTCCCACCCCTTCAGGAGGATGGTAGATCCAATCGTATATCCACGTACAAAAACAGATGTAATTGAGGCCCAAAGGCAAGAAAGATTTTGTAGAGGTAAGTTTTGTGCAAGTGGTGCAAAAGTTGTGAAAGAATTGCCTTAAAAAAGATTAGGAATGATGAATAAGTTTTAAGCTTTAACGTAGCACAAATGTGCACATCCTTGGGAATTTTCATTCATCAGCAAAATAAGCTGTCTTGATTTTGCCCTTAGCTATGTGACATGAGAAGCAATTTTTAGGACTTAGAAACTTTGAAATGCCCCCATCCTTTTAAAATTGATGGCTCAGTTTACTTAAGATGAAGATCACTTCCTTGACTCCCCCTTTCAACCAACAATGCATGGTCGCGTGCAAGACCGAACATGATTCAAGTCAGTATGATGGCTTGGAGATTTGTGTTGATCTTGATATGATTAGAGCCGTCCAAGGGTGAGGAACTACATCCTATCCGAGTTCCAAACCTACAATCAATCAAGAAAAAAAAATAATATTTGGAACACTGATGCATGTTATTGAACCCCTTTCCCATTTTCACAAATGAGATTGAATTTGGGTTAAGCATTGTTCTTTACAAAGCAGAGGTCTTTCCTTTTTACCAAATATCTTCCCCACCCCCATCAACAATGTTGGGACCTTACGAAGCTGTTTGACACAATGACAACTTCGGATCAACAATTGAATTGGTAGAGGGGATCCCTTTTTCCTACATCGGTCAAAGTTATCCAACCTTTTTTTGAGGATTGTAGTTTTAAAGGAGGCAGTTTCCTATTATTATTTACAAAGTTGTCTGGTAAGTTTTCCGTGGAAGGGAAAGGGGTCCTGTACCAACCTTCTGGCATTATCTTTGATTAACAGGATTTGGTGGAGGGTATAAATCCGAAACTACTCAACTTTGGACGTATACTCTATACCTACTGGCTTTGTTTTTTACATCCCTTAGACAAAGTATAAAAGCTACTCACCATTAGAATTGGCCAACACAGTGAACATCTTCTTCTTAGCGATCCACAAGTCATTGGTAATGGGCTTGTGATGGTGTCAGGTGTTATTCAACTGAGTAAGCCTGAGCTGGTGCGCGTGTTTCCATGACACGGACGCTCCTAACATGGCCCGTCATTTTTTGAGACTGGGGGCGGATTTGGGAACATTCAGGGTTTCACCCACTCTTATTCGACACTGACTGCGATGTACATGCACAGTTTGTTACTCTGTACACGGGACCGACGAACTAACGTCCCCTCCGAAGGACGGGATGCGTTCATGATCATTTTCCCAAGTTCCAGTGACCGTGGAGGAGAGCGGGATTATGTATTTACAATGCTTGTATACCAGATCAATCCAGAATTGAGCACCCCGAATAAATCCCAGCAATTGACTCCCCCCGGGATGCGAACCCCGGATTTTTTTGGTTAATTGCACACTGGCACGCACCTAACCGATAGGCCATGCTCGTCCCACAGGGGAACATTGAAACATTTAATTTGAAATATTACTGCCCATGCATGTTCAAAGGTCATGTAGGGAGGTCATTTTATTTTGGTAATTATACCGTTGGCCATTTTATTGCCATCTAGAATAAATACCAGAATAACACAATGTTTTTGGTGTATTTGGTTTGTGATTTTTGTTTCCACATTTCGGCAGGCTACTGGAAGGTTCTATGAGAAGGTCCGGGATCCACACTCATGTAGCATCATTTTTTGCTGTTTGCAGAGGGAAGGTAACCACATATGTTTTTTAGTACACTTTTTCCATCTGGTAATTTTTCAAAGAATAACTTTATTTACCAGATTACATTAGACATTTCATGAATATGATACATAAAAATGTTTCTAGATAAGTTTGTAAGTAATTATTGAAAATGTGATATTTGAAATACGCATTTATTAAATATTATTTAAGATTTGTTTGAGTGAAGTGGGATAATGCAAGTAATGTGAGTTGCATGCCCATCAGACGTAGGCTTAAAACCCACCTTTTACCATATAAATCAAGTGTGCACAATATTAATTTTTCTTTCTCTTGTTTAACCCAGTGGTCAGTTCCATTTGGAAATTTAATTCTTTTTAAATGAAGTCTTGCAGGGATCAACTGAGGTGAACGTTTAGTTTTTGGCATTATTCCTTAAGAGCCGCAGGGGAAAAGATTTCCTTTGAAGATAAAAGGAATGGTGTATAAGAGGTGTGTGAGATCAGTGATAATGTATGGGAAAATCCGTGAGACTGTGTCTGGCGGAAAATGAGATGGGGATTTGGAGGACAAAATGAGAGTGATGTGTGTGTGAAGTTGAGATAGGAAGAAGGCTGAGGATTGATGCAGATGGTGGGTTTGGAAGAAGAAGTGGACCGATTGGCGAAGGCGAATAGGGTCTGTGGATGGGGCACGTGCTGAGGAGAGATGATGGGCATCTTTAAGAAGGGCTTTTGAGTTTGCGGAGGGCGGTTTGAGGAGGTGACGGCCAAAGAGATATTGACGACCAAAGTGGCGGAGGAGAGTAGGCGGGTGGGTTGAGGAGGAATGATGCACCGAATCGGGCAAAGTGGAGGGAGGGGGTAAGTGCGATTGCTGCGGAGGGAAGTAAATATGACCACCCCACCCCCACCCCGTGCACAGGGACAAAAACGATTTAGAACTTTGGAATTACTACTAGTGATTATGGTGGAAACAATCTTGTTACAGTATCGGCGGGTCTGGATTTGTGATATGATGGGAGAGCTGTGGTCATCACTGGTCTGCCATTTCTCCTCGCATGGACCCCTCAGTAACACTTTATTAAAAAGTGCAGTATATTACGATTGAGATGAAAAGAAGAGATCTCACCTAAGGTAACTTAATAAACTGAATTTGGTGGGGGCCAGGTGGGTGAAACTATGTACAAATTAATGTCCATAGGCATTTCACACTGGCATACACGTGTACAAGTCCTAAATATTTCATATTCACCCCACACATTATTCATGGATGATAGTTGGAAGCTATTTATGTTTTAAAACAAATAATTACTAATCTATTTTTCCCTTATTGAAAAACAGATTTAGAGTAAACCACCTTGATGTGGACATTGGGTGAATGGTTTCAATTTTTTGAAACATCCCTACAAGGTCTTACTTAAATGCTAATTGGTTTGACCACACTGACAATTGTTAGAATAATTCAGGGTAAATCAAAAATTTTTTTTTTTTTTTTTTTTTTTGTGACTAGTATAGTTTCGTAAGTTACACCATGTAAAATGTGCTCACACATCTGTATAATGTCTCATTTTGCACATCTAGCTCT